>JAATWR010000132.1:0-50000 GCA_018703725.1 Brassica juncea
TACCCTCTACACTTGACGAAAGTATAAATCAAATCACAAGGCAAATTTCTGCAAAATCCACACATAATATATATTCAAGCCGCGGAAACGGCAGGGATTCAAAGCCAACAACGGCCAGTCCCGAAATATACAAAGTTACGCAACCTCCTACGGTCGCGGAATATACAAAAAAAACGGCCACACCCGGCCAAGCATACAACCATCAAGATAAAGGGATACAATCCCAACGATCCTCACTAATCGAGGTCAAAGTATCCGGACGTGAAGATCCCGAACGAAGTCACAGGCTGGTCAACTTCTTCATCTACGCCTTCTGCGTTTCCGCCTGCTCCGGTCTCCACCGTGTCCTCCGAAACCTCGATGGGGTCCCAAAGCGTCCGGACCCTTCCCTCGATCAGAGGAACCAAGGATTCAACATGAGCACATTCGCTCATGAGACCTTTCATCTCAGCGATCTCGGAGGAGAAGGAGAAGCATGGGTTTTGCGACTTGTAAAGGTTAGCAACCGAACCCCGACACTCGCGGAAATCACCCACAAACTCTTGAGATTCCTTCAAGCTCTCGAACTCGGTGGCAAATGATTCAGCCCTCCGAGCCATCTCGGCAGCGATCGCTCTCCTTCCTCTCCTTTCCGCACGCACGAGGGCTCGAGAATGAAGTTCGGCCTGCTTCCGGCTTTGTTCCTCAACCAGTTTCTAGAAACGGAAGAGTTCGCGTTCGGCTTCCTAAGCGAGAGATCCTCGATCCTCGAAAGGTTCCATCGAGCGCCGCTCCGAACACCCTCATTCCCTGTACGAACTTAGGATCAGAAAAATATATATGCAGCAATAGTAATATATATGATCAAAGTTCAAAGGATAAACCTCATTGATTAGACGAGAACCCTCGGTAAACACTTTCTTCTTCGCTTCATCCTCGAGCGACTCATCGGTAGTAAACGCTGGAGGGAGACCATCGAAAAAGTTGCTAGGCAGGAAAAACTCGCTAGTTCCACCCCCTTCCCCTGGAACAAAGCTAGGGTCTCCTCCTAACAGCGAAGGATCTCCCGAGACTGTCTCGCATTCGACCTCTTTGCCTTTCCGAGACCTATGTCTCCGCCTCCGAACAGGCAAGACAGCAATCGGCTCGACATCACACGGAACATCGGAAGGCTGAAGAATGACTTGGGATCGATGGAGCTCCACCGCATTTCGAATCCGCTCAACGGAAAAGGTACTCCAGAAGAACGACCTTTCCCGAAGAAGGTCTCGTTTGACGAAAAGATCAGCATATGAGTGTGCGCAACGACCTTGTTCGCTGCACGATAAACAAATACTTTATCTTTGATATCACTCAAATTACCCTAAGGAGTGACTTTACTCTCTCAAATAAGAGGTTCAGTTGTAGTACTCAGGGATCGAATCCACAGAGAGCTAGTGTACAAATAAGATGCAATCTTAATGACTATGCTAGGTTGAAAATAGTTTAAAGTAAAGTGGAGGTTTGCTGAGCAAGGATAAGATTACTCAGTTGAAAGGATTTGGTTTTGAAACAGTAAAGGATAAGATAAGATTACCCGGCCTGGCGCCGGCGGCACCCGTCGCGCGGGCTGGCCTGGCGCCGGCGGCACCCGGCCTTGCGCCGGCGGCACCCGTCGCGCGGGCTGGCCTGGCGCCGGCGGCACCCCGGCCTGGCGCCGGTCGACGGCCCTCGTCCTGGTCTCGGTCCCATCGTGTTCGGTCTGATCCCATCTTGACTTGTTTGGATCAATCATCGTGAGTTTGGGACGATCACGGCTACGGAACAAACATCCCTCGACTCGATTGGAATCGTCCTCGATGTTTTACGACAAAAACTAGAAGGATTGGATTTCTCGTAGAAGATATCGCATAAAACAAGGTCGATTAACTTGAACATCGATCCTTTAGGCTATACGGTTTATTTTACGAGAAAGATAGTCTTTCCGAGAAATCGTATAAAACGTTCAACGACTTAAGACGAGTCCACGGACTTACTTACGATTTTAAGAATTCAAGCCCAATCAGGCTATGACGGTTTATCCAATTTCCCGAACATCGGATAAACATCAAGCCACCGAAAAATAGGGGAAAACTCGAGGATAATTATGAAGATCGACGGAAATGGAATATTTCCTGAAGAGATAAACTTGGGCCCAAAGGCGAGGTCCATCATCCTAAGGCAAACCGACCTAGGAGTGGGTATATAAGGAGAGCAAGAGCAGAGGAGAAGAGGATCCGAAAATCCTAGAATCTAGACTTAGAGAACTTAGAACTTAGGCGGTTAGGCAAGCGAGGCAGGACTTAGAACGTCTGGCCGCCTCTTGTTCTAGTTTTATCTTCTCCGCAGACCCCTGTTCCTCTCGGAAGGATCTAACTATACTTTTACTCAGAGCTCCGCTCATAGAAACCCTAGGCATTACCTTCGACATGCCCGCTTCTATGACCAACGCTCATACTAGACGAACCAGGCCCTAGAACGTCTGGCCGCCTCCTGCTCGCAAATCTCCGCTCCTCTCGGAAGGATCGGACAATTCTTTTACCTAAGAGCTCCGCACATAGAAACCCTAGGCGTTATCTTCGACATGCCTGTTTCTATGACAAACGCTCATACTAGACGAACCCGCCCAGACGGTTCGATCTCTTGTTCAATTCTTTCTAACTGAACTACGTCTGACTTGATCCTCGAAAGGGGGTACGTAGGCAGCCTTTCTTAAGGTCCAGTCCCGAATCTTAACAAAACCTTTTCCGCATTTATTCGGTCACTTGTCGTTGGCTGTCGCAGAGAATCCGGACCTTCAAGGAAAGTCGGGTTAACTTGGCTTTCCTCCGCAATCTTATTCATTAAAATCGACGGTGTGAATTTCGGTTCCCACAAAAGGAACATATGAATGAGGTACAAGCTACACTTGACAATGTTCAGAAGCTGCTAAACAAGCAAATCTGCTCAGTGGAGGATGCAGAAGCTGATGAAGAAGATGATTGCATAGAAGCAGAACTCAACTGGATCAGTGGAACTGGATTTCAGAGATCTGGAAACCGAGGAAACAGAAACTTCGCAGGACAAAGAGGCAACTTCAACAGCAGCAACCCCAAAAACAACAGGAGTTATGGAAACTCATCTTACATGAAGCCACCTACACCAACCCCAGAAGGAAAGCTAGAAGACATGCTCAGCAAAGTTCTTGAAAGCCAGCAGCAGTTAGAGGTGAACTTCAATGGAAAGATCGATGCTGTCTACACCACTTTGAACACAAAGCTTGATGCTTTGAGCACTCATGTGAAGATAGCATCCTACCCAAGATGATAGCAGACCATCTAGGTCTGAAGATAGAGCCTACTGAAGAATCATTCATCTTTGTGGATTCCTCTCAGCAGAACTCTCGAGGAATTGAGAGAAACCTGGAGGTTACCATAGGACAAGCCCTAATACCAGTAGACTTCCATGTCTTGGACGTCAAGGTAACCCTACCTACTTCTTTGCTACTTGGAAGAGCCTTCCTAGCTACAGTTGGAGCGGTCTGCAACCTTCAGACAAACAAACTGTGCCTAACCCTGATCAATCCTACGGTCAACTATGATCCGGTACGAGTCATCAAGATTCCTAAGAAGATCCAAGACGGCTCAGACCTCGGAGCTGTTTACTATTGTGGAGATGAATACGATTCACAAGACGCATACGAGACGGAGTACGCTGAATCGATCGATAGCAGCACTGTCTCATCGATCAATTCTCGTAAACTGACATCGATCGACAGACACACATGGTCATCGATCGATTCACTATTCAACCAGATCGAGGAGGAGTTTCCAGATGGTGACTTCGAAGTAAACGAGTGGGAGAACGACTTCTACATCCCACCATATGCTGTAGATACGACTCACATTGAGGAGTATACTGATGATTACGAGGAGGAGAGAGCTATAGAGTATCATAACCTTCCAGAAGATGAAGATCGACTTTCCACCACAACCTCTGAATCAACACATCGATCGACAGGACCTTCTCCCCATCGATCGATACTATTTGCCTCGCATCATTCAACAACACAGTCAACAACAAGCGAGACGGAGACTACTCAATCGGGAGCTGGGAAAGCGATTATCAGCACGAGAGCTTCGCGGTCGAGACCGCAACGCCGACATACATCACCCAACCCGAGGAAGTCTCATCGATCGACATGGCACCATCACCTTCGAGCGATAGGCATGAACAACCATCGCCGATCCCGAACCTGTGCCATCGACCGATACATACATCAAACCATCCCAGGTAACAAATTCAACTGTACTTGATTTCGGTAATCTAACCCCGGATGAGTTTGGTATTTTCAGGGATTCAAAAGGTTTTGCACGCTCAATGGATGGACGAACACTCCACATATCTAGAGAGGACATTGCAGACGTCCTACAGTTAGCCAACGTATCCCAAAACCTATTCCAGCAGAAACGTTACGGACCAGACCACCATCATCAGCACCAGGCAGACACAACAGCCGAGCCAAAGGAAGCTGAGGATAATCATCTCAACACGAAGGACCCAGATTTTCAAAGGACATCGCTCGATACTGAGTCCATGACATCGATCGATAGGCGTCCTGAATTCGGAAAGAGAGCTTTCCGATATGGAATTCAAAAATTATTTTGGGAGCAGAGAGATGAGTATGGGGTCTACAGAGACGAAAAAGGGTTTGCTAGAGGAATAGATGGTGACGTCATCAGAGTTTCTAAAGACGACATCAAGAAACTACTTCAATGAACTTCTATGGACGAGCGCTCTTACATCTGCTTACCAGAACAAGCTAGTTCATTTACAAGAAGAGAATTTGTGCAAGAAACCTACACCAAAGACGAGATCAACGAGATGTTCACTAGTCTACTTGGAGAACGAAAATGGGAAAAGCTCTCCATGGAAAAGAGTTTAGAGAATGCTACAGACAAGTTTCGCAGTGAGATGAACTGGATGTTCATTGCAGACCAGTCATTACTCAAGAAGGTTACACGTCTTGAGCTGGAACTTGAAGATCTTCGCAACACACAGAACCATGGCCAGACAAGTTCAATATCGATCGACGGGGTAACATCCACATCGATCGATATGAAGCCTGCACCATCGACCACCTACTCAAAACATGAGGTCGATGTGTCTCTCGGAGATATTTGGAAGGAACTGAAGAAAGCAGAAGATCGTTTCAGCAGCAAACTCACCAAAACCTGTGAACCTATCTTCCACAACCTAGGGGATCTAAGCATCTGCACCGGAGAGATGAAGAGATCTATCCGCCTTATCAATGAGGCGCATGCAGATATGAACCGCGGCACCTTGCAATTCTTTTGGAGGATTGACTCGTCTAAAAGCAGCTGAGAGGAAACTTGCTGATTTACACTTCTTAGTAGACAAAGAAGTGGAGGAACTCGCACTACGTATGGATACTATCCAGCAGGAGGCTGAGAAGTTCCAACGTCAACTCGATTATCAGGCTGCATCAATCGCATCGATCGATGAGCTTAACCTCACATCGATCGATAGGCGACTGACTGAAATCGATGGCCAGATGAAGCTCTTTGCCGAGAAGCTTCACGAGAACCTACAGAGGCAAAAAATCGACCAATGAACAACATGTTGCATCGATCGATATACAGACTTCAGAAATCTGCACCAGAGCTGACTTGGATAAGTTAGCTGATGAAGTCTACAAGACATTACAAGCATGGATGATTCACAAGACAGACGTCTCGAGCAGACGTATTTCCCGCTAATCAACGAGGTTGGCATAATGGAATCTAGCATAGAAGGGATGCATAAAGAAATCAGAGCCATTCAGAGGCAGCTTACGAGCAGACCTGCACCCTTAGCATCGATCGACAGAAGAACCAGCGCATCGATCGACGGACCTCAACAGCCATCGACCGACAATTCAAAAATGGAATCGATCGATACCAGCTCTATTCACGACGAAATGATCCAACGCCTTGATTCAATGCAAGCAGAGCTCAGTGATCTTTCAGAACATGCCTACGAGAAATTTGGATGGCACGAGCTCAGCATTGAAGGTAATGAAGAAAGGATTCAAAGGATCAATGATGAGTTGATTGAGATAAAGAAGAAACGAACCAGAGAATATGAAGCCACAAGAAGCCTATTTGACTTATGGTTCGGTGAGAAGAAAGATACAGAGGATACTTGTTATCCAACAAGTACCTGGACTTCATCTCAGTAGCTCATTCCATCCAAAGTCAAGCTAGATGACGATAATCAAAGCGCTGAGTGGGAGGCAACCCACTGTTAGGTAACTTTTCATTTAGTTTTATCTTTAGGATTTTATTTTTCGTATTTGTTTTTCTTTGTAGTTACAACTAGACGATTGCCACTGAAATCGACCGACATGACACTGTCGATATGATCGACATGAACCAAACAATAGCGATCGACGAAGATGACTCCGCATCGATCGATACGCATCACGGTCAGGTATATCGCTCTAACTTTTTCGATATCAGTGTATTTTATTTTTGCCTATGCCTTCACTGGACTAGTTATACACTGATGCTGTTTACCTTTTGATTTCATCTAAAAATATTTTCAAAATGGTTTTTATTGAGTCAAGAAAGGGATAACTATATTTTAAATTTTCACTTTTTATCTAACCAATCTTTTAGGCACCATTCTTAGATTTGTTGATGCAGAATGTACTATAGATGCTAAAGTTGATCACCTATCAGCTATTGTTGGGGTCAAAAACGGTTATCTCGAAATCTACGGCCAAAGATCCTTCCAAACTCGAAGATTTCCCGCACGAACGACTAGCGGGGGAAAGATCGAGCAATGGAAAACCCACGGACGGCAAGACGGCCTGGCGCCGGCGGCACCCGTCACGAGGGCCGGCCTGGCGTCGGCGGCACGCGGGACGCGGGCCGGCCTGGCGCCGGCGGCACCCGTCACGCGGGCCGGCCTGGCGCCGGCGGCACCCTGGCCTGGCGCCGGTCCACGGCCCTCGTCCTGGTCTCGGTCCCATTGTGCTCGGTCCGATCCCATCTTGGCTTGTTCGGATCAATCCTCGTGAGTTTGGTACAATCAAGGCTACGGAATAAACATCTTTCGATTCGGTTGGAATCATCCTCAATGTTTTACGATGGAAACTTGAGGGATTGGATTTCTCGTAGAAGATATCGTATAAAACAAAGATCGATTAACTTGAACATCGATCCTTTAAGCTATACGGTTTATTCTCCGAGAAAGATCATCTTTCCGAGAAATCGTATAAAACGTTTAACGACTTAAGACAAGTCCACAGACTTACTTACGATTTTTCAGAATTCAGGCCCAATCAGGCTATGACGGTTTATCCAATTTCCCGAAACGTCGGATAAACATCAAGTCATCGAAAGATAGCGGAAAACTCGAGGATGATTACGAAGACCGACGAAAATGGAACATTTCCTGAAGAGATAAGCTTGGGCCCAAAGGCGAGGCCCATCATCCTAAGGAAAACCGACCTAGGAGTGGGTATATAAGGAGAGCAAGAGCAGACGAGAAGGGCATCCCGAAAATCCGAGAATTAGACTTAGAGCATCCTGCTAGCTTAGAAGAACTAGGGTTTAGGTGGTTAGACTAGCGGAGCAAGGCTTAGGACGTTTGGCTGCCTGCAACTCTATCTTTTTCTTTAAATCGCAAATCTCTTTGTCTTTCGGAGAATCCTTGTACTCATTTCTCTTATCTAATAAAACGCCTTTGGGCAAATATTTCAATTCCCATTTTTTGTCTTCTGTTTACTTTATCGATTTCGTGTGGCAACGCAGAGAATCCGGACCTTCAAGGAAAGTCGGGTTTACTTGGCTTTCCTCAGCAATCTTACTTATCAGAAATTGACGGTGTGAATTTCGGTTCTCACAGTTTGGCGCTAGAAGGAGGGGGGGGGACGGATTCTCTAACTCGAAAACCACTGATCGATCGAAGTTCAGTATGACTTCTTAGTCAGCCCGCAACATCGTATCTTTCGAGGATCGAGCAACGGCCCGTACGGCCAAACCTCACAACGATCTCCTCGTAATAGAACTCACGATCCAGGATATTGACGTAGCAAGGGTATTAGTCGACACCGGATGCTCGGCTAATATTATCTACAAAAGCACCCTCGAGAGGATGGGCGTCGATCTAAGCATCCTTACAGATGACCCCAGCCCAGTATTCGGACTCTCGGGAGAAATTATGACCCTCGGCTCGACTAACCTCCTAGTCAAAGCCGGGAGCATCGCCAAAACACGGAATTCCTGGTGATCGATGGTCCAACATCCTACAATGCGATAGTTGGAACTCCATGAGAGCGATCCCATCAACATTCCACCTATGCCTCAAGTTCCCAACGCCTTTCGGGGTCGAAACAATACATGGTAGTCACGGAGCAGTGCAGATCTACCTCGCTACCGAACTAAAACGGAAAAACTCCAAAATCGAGACCTCTCGGAAAAAGCAAACGATTCACGACTCGCCGGAAACCTTCTGGCAGTCCCAAAGAGCTGAGGCCCTGGAAGGGAAGCGTGAACCAACCTGCGAACCGGTGGTCTCAATTTGTCTCGACGATTCTTTCCCGGAACGGTGTGTCGAGATCGGAGCTAACCTCCGCAAACCAATAAAATCAGAGCTCATCGCATGCCTCAAAAAGAACCTCAGTACGTTCGCTTGGGCTGCGGAGGATATGCCGGGAATCGACATTAGCGTAACATGTCACGAACTTAACATCGACCCAACTCACAAACCCGTAAAAAAAAAGAGACGAAAGCTGGGACCTGAGCGTGCCACCGCAGTCAATGAGGAAGTCGAAAGACTCCTCAAAGTAGGGTCGATAACAGAAGTCAGGAATCCGGACTGGCTTGCCAACCCTGTCGTGGTAAAAAAGAAAAACGGCAAGTGGCGAGTCTGTGTCGATTTCACGGATCTGAATAAAGCATGTCCAAAGGATTGCTTCCCGCTCCCACACATCGACCGACTGGTCGAAGCAACCGCGCGAAACAAGCTTCTGTCATTCATGGAAGCTTTTTCTGGATACAATCAGATCATGATGAATCCCGACGACCGCGAAAAAACTGCATTCATCACAGACCGCGGAACGTATTGCTACAAGGTAATGCCTTTCGGTCTTAAAAACGCAGGTGCAACATATCAGCGACTCTTAAACAAAATGTTTGCCGAGCAACTCGGAAAAACTATGGAAGTACACATCGATTGCTGTTTTGCACGACTCAACCAGCATAACATGAAACTCAACCCGGCAAAATGTAGGTTCGCGGTAACATCGGGAGAATTCCTCGGATACCTCGTAACGTATCGCGGAATCGAGGCCAACCCTAAACAAATCGACGCACTGATAGAGATGGCCTCCCCGAGAACCAAGCGAGAAGTCCAGAGGCTAACCGGAAGAGTCGCGGCTTTGAACCGTTTCATCTCGCGCTCCACGGATAAGTGCCTACCGTTTTACGAAACATTGAAGGGAAACAAGATGTTCGAATGGTCCGAGCAATGTGAAAAAGTTTTCCAACAATTGAAACATTACCTGGCCACTCCACCAGTCCTCGCAATACCGGTGGAAGGTGAACCTCTTTTCCTCTATATCGCAGTTTCCGCAACGGCGGTCAGTGGCGTCTTGATACGAGAAGAACGCGGCGGCAAGAAAACTAAGACCATTCGCCGTCAGTGGCGTCTTTAGCATTCGCCGTCATAACCTCGGCAAGAAAACTAAGACCATACTTCCAGTCTCATACTATAGTGGTTCTCACCACGTTCCCGCTGCGGATAATCCTGCATAGTCCGAGTCAATCCGGTAGGCTCGCAAAATGGGCAATCGAACTGAGTGAATCCGACGTCGAATATTGCCCAAGGCCGTGTGCAAAGTCCCAAGTACTTGCGGATTTCTTGGTAGAGTTACCCACTAGGAACATGACTAACGAGGAACCAAACTCAACTTGGGTCCTCCACGTCGACGGATCTTCATCCAAACAAGGATCCGGAATCGGAATACGACTCACCTCTCCTAACGGGGAAATCCTAGAACAGTCTTTCCGATTGGCTTTTCATGCTTCAAACAATGAGGCAGAATACGAAGCACTCATCGCAGGCTTGCGGCTGGTCCATGGGTTAAAAATCCGTAATATTCACGCTTACTGCGATTCTCAGTTAGTCGCCAATCAATACAGCGGAGAATATGAGGCAAGAGACGAAAGGATGGACGCATATCTAAAACTCGTCCAAGAACTGGCTCGAAATTTCGACCAGTTCGCCCTGACCAGAATTCCTCGCTCGGAAAACGTCCAGGCCGACGCCTTGGCTGCCCTCGCCTCAAGCTCAGATCCAGGGCTCCAAAGAGTAATCCCGGTCGAATTCATCGAGCATCCAAGCATCGGACCACCAGTGGTCGTCAATCTAATCCGAGACGAGATTGAAGATGCGGAAGAAGTCGAGGATCAACCGGAAGCGGATGTGAACCCGACCGAGTATGGCTGCGACAATCCTTGGTTAGAACCAATCCGAGCCTATATCGTGAATGGAACCTTGCCCGTCGAAAAATGGGCGGCTCGTAAAGTGAAAACCCAAGCGGCACAGTACGTCACGATAGAGGGAGAAATTTATAAGTGGTGTTTCTCTGGTCCTCTCATGGCATGCGCAGAAGAGGAAAGAGCGAGAACAATCATGAAGGATGTCCATTCTGGATCATGCGGAAATCATTCTGGCGGAAGATCTCTCGCGGTCAAAATAAAACGCCACGGTTATTATTGGCCAACCATGGTAAAAGACTGCGAGAAATTCGCCCGGAAGTGCGAGAAATGCCAAAGGCATGCTCCAACAATCCATCAACCCGCGGAGATCCTCTCCTCAATCTCGTCCCCCTATCCTTTCATGCGATGGTCCATGGACATCGTCGGACCTATGCACCCATCAAAACAAAAGCGCTTCCTCCTAGTCCTTACGGATTTCTTTTCCAAATGGGTAGAAGCAGAATCCTCCGCAAGTATCAAAGACACACAAGTCGAGAACTTCGTCTGGAAACATATCATAACTAGACATGGGGTCCCGTACGAAATCGTAACAGATAATGGATCTCAGTTTATCTCTACTCGATTCGAAGCATTCTGCGAAAAATGGAAAATACGACTTACAAAGTCAACTCCCAGATATCCGCAATGCAGCGGACAGGCAGAAACCATCAACAAAACCGTCCTTGACGGACTCAAGAAACGCCTAGACGCCAAGAAGGGGCGATGGGCAGAGGAGCTCGAAGGAGTTCTTTGGTCGCATCGTACAACCCCAAGACGGGCTACGGGTGAAACTCCATTCGCCCTCGTTTACGGAACGGAATGTATGATCCCCGCGGAAGTAGAATTCCCCGGAGTACGGAGAAGATTCCTCCCCGAAAGAGAGGATTTAAACGACGCTATGATGCTGGACAATCTCGATCTCATCAATGAGCGCCGCGACCAGGCACTCATTCGAATCCAGAATTACCAGCACGCTGCCGCAAGGTACTACAACTCAAACGTACGCCATCGCAGGTTCAAAGAAGGCGATTTAGTCTTACGCAAAGTCTTCCAAAACACTGCCGAACGAAACGCAGGAAAACTGGGAGCAAACTGGGAAGGACCGTACAAAGTCATAAAAGTAGTCCGACCAGGCTCATACCAAATCGCAAACATGCAAGACGTCAAAATCCCGAGAACTTGGAATGTGATGCACCTCAAAAAATACTACCACTAAACAATAAAATGTGGTACAAAAGAACTACGAGATGGCTTGATCCCTAGACAAGGGTACGTAGGCAACTCGCCAATCGGCGGATTCAGCTATCCCCCCAATTTAAAAAAAGGGGGGGGGGAGTGGGTACGTATACTCGTATACTCCCACAAATTTTGAAGACTCTAAAATTTTCGAAACTTTTTCACGACTTTTTCAAAATCAGCCGAAACGGCCACAACAACGGATCTAGTATCCACTAAGCGATTATCACATCCAAAAACAAATCCCGGATGGCCAACACTTCACGAAGCACTGTGAATGTAGACGCTTCTCCCTGGGTCAAACTTACGCGACCCCTTGGTCCCGCGTCCAAAACGGAAACAACAGTTTTCTGGCTGCGAACATTCGCAAAAGACATCCCCAAAGCCCGCAAGCGTTTCAACACGAGATGCGGCATAAGGAAAAATCAACCTTCAGCACTGCGAGACGTCGCTAACGCTTGAAGGACATTTTTTTTCCGCAAAACATTGCAGACGAAATCTTCGTCTCTGAACATACAAACGCACCTCAAAACGGTATCATTTCGTTGTTGCTGATCACAACAAACGAACTCTAACGTCCTAAACAGACAAATAGCCGCCCTTCAAGGGGTAGGCTCTCTTACATCCGACAAGGATAAACATAGCGCGCTATACAAGAAATCCAAAATTTTGGTCTAGCTCTTCGTAAAGGAAGTAGCTCGACTCACGCCCAAACAAATCATATAAGCCGACAACAATTCGCGGATTTTAAACGGTACGAGTCAGGTTAAAATCACAAACAGGCAAAACGAAAGCCGATTTGTCTCTTCACTTAAGTCCGAGAGTAAACCTAGGTCTTGCCCTAAACCCAGCCACGCTGGATCTTGACATCTCACAGACATAGTATGGTATACGAGATCCAAAAATTTGTCTCTTCACTTAAGCCTATTCGTTTCACGAGTTTTTCGCGTAAATCGGTAAACCGCGGAAAATCTCGCTTTATGCAGACAATAGGTACGGTGATCATCGGGGAACTAGGAATGAGACGACAACTCACACCCTCTTTCTCATACTTCGAAAAAACTGAAGTTCATAAATAATCGAAAATGTTTCATAGATTGAGACTGCCGAAATTCAAACAAAACCCCAAAAAAAGGGGCAGAGATTCGAAGCCACCAACGGCCAGCCCCGGTAAATACATCATGGCCTCTTAAACAGCCGAAACACATAAAAACGAAATCCCAGAAGAGATTGATAAACCTAGACGCTCCCAGGAGCGTCATCTTCATCCTCACTCGCGACATGGACAGCCTCGCCATCGCCTCCCTCAGTCGCATCGCCACTACCCGCCTCGTCCGCGCCAACCTTGCAATCTTCTCCCGCGCGCTCCTGATCTTCTGAGTTTTCGGAGGTCGGAGCTAGGGTGCATTCGGCTTGCAGGCCGGCGAGGATCGAATCGAAATCTCCCTCGGTGGCCGCCCACTCTCCTTTACAGGACGATAATCTGGCTTCCTCCAAGTCCAAAGACGGGGCCTCATTACCTCGAAGCAACTCGAGCTCATTCAAACTCCCCTCGATCCCCGCTAAAGCCAAGTCCCTCTTGTGGATGGCTATCAAGGACTCAAACAGGATGGCCATCCTCGTCAGACGACCAAAGAAGTCGTCGCTGGCATCGGCAACCTCCGAGGATCTACGGGCGTTCATCTCCTCGTGAGCCTGAACCTTCTCCTGAAGACGGCGGACTTCCGAGGATTTACTCCTCTTCTCCTTCTTCACCTTGAGTAACGAACTCGCGGTCTTCCCAAGGTCGCGCTCAAGATCGCTGATACGAACCTCAAGCTGGGACGTCTGGGCAGCATGGGTGTCCTCGACAGTCTGCAATGCAGCCTTAGTACGCTTCAGCGCTTTCTGCGACGACTCCAGTTCCTTCGATAGACGAATGACTTCCGACCCGCACTCGCCAAGCATTCCATCAATCAGCGACCCAAACTGCCCGCAAAAAGGAAGGAGTAAGTATCATCGTAAAAAAAAATGGTGCAAGAATTGCGGACAAATTAAAATCGAACCTTGGAACGATGACGCGCCAACGGCTCTGAGAGTTTGCTTTCCTCGCTCTTCGCACCCCGCTTCTTTTTCGCTCCGGACGCCGCGCCAGCCCTTGCCCTTCCCTTGGGCAACGGCGCGGCACCAGCCGCTGGCAGCCCCAAGACGAATTCCCTCTTCGCCGATGGAAGAGGTGCAGATTCTATCGCGTCCTCTCTTCCGGAGATCACGATCGGAGCAGTCGAAGAACCCGATGGATGGATCTGAACATCAAGAGTCTGTTCAGGAACAATAACCCCTTCTGTAGACGGGAGGGCATCGGATGGGACTTCGGGGCTGGGAACCGAAGGAGCAGGCAGAGGAGTTGGAGCCGCGGAAGGAACATAGGGCGTCTCAGTCCTCGCCCGCTTTGAGCCTTTCGCAGCACTACGCCGGGATAGCTTAGCCTTGAAAGAATCAAACCCATCAATCAGGGACGGATTAGCCTCCTGAACGGCCTGAACGGTCGGAGCTTGACTGGCCGGAACCGACGGAGCTTGGCCGGCCTCGCCCATCTCAACATCAGAATCACTCTTTTCAACTTGGGATGAAGACATTTTCTTTCTTGAGAGAGAAGAAGAGAGAATTTGAAAAGATGTGAAGAATGAGAAGGGAAGGCTGGCTATTAATAAGAAAAAGGGGGTGATGACACAGGTTTCCTGCGGAAAAATCCTTAGCCGAAAATTTCGATTTTCAAAAAATTCAAATCACTCGCCCGCAAAATCGTCTCCGATCTTACAAGCTGGGGGGCTAACTGTTGGGGTCAAAAACGGTTATCTCGAAATCTACGGCCAAAGATCCTTCCAAACTCGAAGATTTCCCGCACGAAAAACTAGCGGGGGAAAGATCGAGCAACGGAAAACCCACAGACGGCAAGACGGCATGGCGCCGGCGGCACGCGGGACGCGGGCCGGCCTGGCGCCGGCGGCACCCCGGCCTGGCGCCGGCGGCACCCGTCACGCGGGCCAGCCTGGCGCCGGCGGTACCGCGGCCCGGCGCCGGCGGCACCCGTCACGCTGGCCGGCCTAGCGCCGGCGGCACCCTGGCCTGGCGCCGGTCCACGGCCCTCGTCCTGGTCTCGGTCCCATTGTGCTCGGTCCTATCCCATCTTGGCTTGTTCGGATCAATCCTCGTGAGTTTGGAACAATCAAGGCTACGGAATAAACATCTTTCGATGCGGTTGGAATCATCCTCAATGTTTTACGATGGAAACTGGAGGGATTGGATTTCTCGTAGAAGATATCGTATAAAACAAAGATCGATTAACTTGAACATCGATCCTTTAAGCTATACGGTTTATTCTCCGAGAAAGATCATATTTCCGAGAAATCGTATAAAATGTTTAACGACTTAAGACAAGTCCACAGACTTACTTACGATTTTTCAGAATTCAGGCCCAATCAAGCTATGACGGTTTATCCAATTTCCCGAAACGTCGGATAAACATCAAGTCATCGAAAGATAGCGGAAAACTCGAGGATGATAACGAAGACCGACGAAAATGGAACATTTCCTAAAGAGATAAGCTTGGGCCCAAAGGCGAGGCCCAAAGGCGAGGCCCATCATCCTAAGGCAAACCGACCTATGAGTGGGTATATAAGGAGAGCAAGAGCAGAGGAGAAGGGCATCCCGAAAATCCGAGAATTAGACTTAGAGCATCCTGCTAGCTTAGAAGAACTAGGGTTTAGGTGGTTAGACTAGCGGAGCAAGGCTTAGGACGTTTGGCTGCCTGCAACTCTATCTTTTTCTTTAAATCGCAAATCTCTTTGTCTTTCGGAGAATCCTTGTACTCATTTCTCTTATCTAATAAAACGCCTTCGGGCAAATATTTCAATTCCCATTTTTTGTCTTCTGTTTACTTTATCGATTTCGTGTGGCAACGCAGAGAATCCGGACCTTCAAGGAAAGTCGGGTTTACTTGGCTTTCCTCCGCAATCTTACTTATCAGAAATTGACTGTGTGAATTTCGGTTCTCACAGCTATGACAACGCTTTCATTGATTGTCTGGAGGAACCAAAGCTGATTTCCAACCTAACCTGACATTCTATGTTTGTCTTGAGGCTTGGTATACATGGGATCGGATGCTTCAAACAAGTCTGGAAGGTAAAGCCTTGTGTAGATAGTTTTATCACCCTCTCTCTCTCATTTTTGAATTTAGTTTTAATTTTACTCATTAAAAAAACGAAAATTAGCTTAAATTTATGTTCTAGGACTAGTAAGTTATTACTTAGGAAGGAATTCGAACAGGGCTTGGCGGTTACCCCCCCTCAAGACTTGATTCATAAGAATTCTATAGGTAAAGGATTCGAACAGGGCTTTGTGGTTACCCCTTCAAGACTTGCTTCGCAATGAATCCTATGATATAGGTCAAAAAGAAGTGAACAGGACTTGGTGGCTGCAACCATTAAGGCTTGATTCATGGAAGCCTGTCCAATCTTGGTCAATGTCTTGCAAATGAAAGCAGACTTGACTATGAGAGAAATAATAGAGAGAGAGGATATGAACTAATTTTTACCTGCAGGTCCAGATACTTGTTTGAGCAACCTTGTATCCTGTGATCGATACTCCCAAGGTAAAGCCTGCACTTTTATTTTTATGTACAGAAATGAAATCACTAGAGGGGTTAGACAGACATGATTGCTAAGTAGTTGGCTAGATGATCAAGGTTGTTTGATTAGGATATTGCATAATGTACTTCTGTGATTGACAGATTCTTAGATGTGGTTAACAACAAAGTAGAGGTTATGATTCTAAGTTTGAATTTGATTGAGTCCCTGCTTTTTAAAACCTCTTTCATAAAGACTGTCTGCATGTTTGCTTGAGGACAAGCAAAAGGTTAAGTCTGGGGGAGTTGATATACCATTGATTTTACCCGTTTTTATCCATGGTATATAAGTGTTTTACTACTATTATCTATGTTTTGGAGTCTATTAGGTATGTTTTCAGGCTCAGGAGCATTTTGGAGAAAAATGATGTTTTAGGTGCCTTTTTGGAGCTTAAAGAAGAGTTCACCAGTGATCAAGACCAGAGGTCGACATTCAGAGTTACACATCGATCGATGCACACTCTGTGCTATCTATCGACACACATTTGCCGAAGGACGATACATCGAGATCATAATCGATCGATGTACACCCTGTACTATCGATCGATATCGAAGCGGCAGAAGACAAGTTGGACCTGGCCGAACTTGAAGCCCAAGACATCACATTTTACAAGATTGCCCGTGACGAATTTTTTTAACCGAATGAACTCATATTTATATGTGCCTAAGTGTTTTGGCATAGAGGGGACCACAAGTTTTATACAAGTCTTCTTCTACTCATTTCTTTTACTGTTTTCATTACCTTGCAAGTTCTCAATAAAGTTCTATTCAGTTCTTTACTTGTTTCTTCTTAACTAAGGTTATAGGATTCTAGATCTAGAGTAGAGATCCAAAAAGATTTGTGATTGGAACCTAAGTGTTCACCCTCTAATAGATCTATGAATTCCTATTATTACCTTGTTGCTATGAACTACTTAGCCATGTCTGAGTAGATTCATTTGTTAAATTTAGTGTTTAAATAGAATATGAGGGATTAGCCCCAACCTATATCTTCTATAGTTGTGATATTTATTGTTAGGATTGTTCACTAATGCTTTTTATAGCTTAGCTACCTAGAACATGAACTTGGATTGTATTATTCATTAAATACAATTCCTGACAACATCCTAAACATGCTATGACCCTCTTGAGACATGTGAAAGCTAATCTAAGATCATGGTGAGCATTGTATCAACTCGCGCATAATGTCTGCTTAGAGCCGTATCGATCGATACTCCTATAGAGTAATCGATCGACGTAGCTAGAGGTGTATCGGTCGATATTCCTATCAAATAAACGATCGATATTGTTGGCGATATAGCTGGCCGCAAACACCATTTAGCATCTAAGTAATAGATGGTCTAAATATTGCGAGAGCTGATGGATTCATTTAATAGTGTTGAGCTCTGACATATCATGCACGCAACTTGTTAGCATTTATAGTATTTATAATCCTGAATTCCTGAATACCTACCCTGAATCTAACTACTTTTCTTTATTGTCTTAATCCAAAACCTTTCAACTGAGTAATCTTACCATTACTCAACAAACCTGCAATTTACTTTAAACCATTTTCAACCTAGCATAGTCACTAAGATTGCATCTTATTTGTACACTAGCTCTCTGTGGATTCGATCCCTAAGTACTACAACTGAACCTCTTATTTGAGAGAGTAAAGTCACTCCTTAGGGTAATTTGAGTGATATCAACCCCCGGATGCTCTTCTTCTTCCATTCTCTATGTCTTCATGTCAATACTCCCCCTCAAGCTTTACCATAAGGTATGGTTAAGCTTGGAACCCATGAAGACATCCCTTATTAAAACCTTTTGTGTGAAAAACCCAATCGGACAAAAACACACAAAGGAAAAAGAGTAGATGCTTCATGGATTAAGGGTATCATGATCTAGACAAGTCTATGAGTCCCAATCTTGGATGGATGGACTCACAGACTTTGTTGCTTGCTCCATTGGCGAAGATGTCAGCTAGCTGGTCTTCACTTCTAGTGTAACAAGGTAGAATGATCTTCTGCTCCACTGCTTGTCTCACCTTGTGATAATCCACTTCAATGTGTTTTATTCTCTCATGGAAGACTGAGTTGGAGGCTATGTGAATGGCCGCCTGGTTATCACAGTGCATTGTGATTGGTGTTGTTATCTCTATGCCCAAGTCCTTTAGCAAGTTTCTGATCCATATAAGCTCACTGGTCAGCTTTCTCATGGCTCTATATTCTGCCTCAGCACTTGAACATTATACAACCTTCTGCTTCTTGCTTTTCCAAGTGACTAGATTGCCTCCTATGAAGGTGCAATAGCCTGTTGTAGACCTCCTGTCCACTCTATTACCTGCCCAATCTGCATCACAATACCCTACAATCTCTGTGCTCTTGTTGCAACCCATCCATACACCTTGGCCAGGAGCTTCCCTTAGATATCTCAAGATTCTTTCTACCATATTCCAATGATGAACTTTAGGAGCTTGCATATGCTGGCTGACTTGGTTCACTGCAAAGCAAATATCAGGTCTTGTGATGGTAAGGTAGATCAGCTTCCCAACAATTTTCCTATAAAGTTTGAAGTCTCCAAATGGTTCATCTTCAAACTCCCCCTCACGCAAGACCTTGTACCCTTCTTCCAGTGGTGTCTTGGCTGTTCTTTCTCTAAGCTTTCCTGCCTCACTTAAGATATCAAGTGTGTACTTTCTTTGAGATAGGAAAATCCCCTCTTTAGAGCGGCATATTTCTATCCCTAGAAAATACTTTAGCTCACCCAAGTCTTTAATATCAAAAGCAGATTTAAGAAAAGCTTTAGTTGAGGTGATACCTTCCTTATCACTTCCTGTGATGATGATATCATCTACATAGATAAGGATTGACACAATCCCTTGCTTTCTGGTGAGGGTGAAGAGTGTATGATCAGGTTCTGATTTTATAAACCCTCTTCCATTAAGGGTTGTACTCAGCTTGTGATACCAGGCTCTTGGTGACTGTTTTAGGCCATAGATAGCCTTCTTCAACCTTAGAACATTTCTTGGCTTGACCATGTCTTCCATACCAGGAGGTGGCCTCATATAAACCTCATCCTCCAGCTCTCCTTGTAGAAAAGCATTTTTGACATACATCTGCCATAGATCCCATTCCAAGTTCACTGCCACTGAGAGAAGGATCCTTATGGTGTGGAGTTTGGCCACTGGTGCAAAGGTGTCTAGATAGTCTTCTCCATATACTTGAGTGTATTCTCTTGCCACTAGCCTTGTCTTCTTCCTCTCTGGTTGTCCATTTGCCTTGTACTTGATGGTGAAGAGTAGGCGGCTGGTGACTGCTTTCTTCCCTTTAGGAAGCTCAGCCTCATACCAAGTATCATTCTTGATCATGGCTCCTACTTCATCTCCAACAGACTCTCTCCACTCATCATGCTCCATAGCTTCTTCATAAGTCTTTGGAACATAATCTTGATCTAGGTTGCTGATGAAGGCTACATGTTCTTGTGGGTAACTTGCAAAGGAGCAGGCTGCTTGGATGGGATGAGCTACTGCATTGCTGTTGAAGTACACTCTGGTGTTGATCCAATTAGATGGGTCTTTCCTCACTCTGGTGCTTCTTCTTAATGGCTGAATCTGTTGCTCCCCTACCATTGTCTCTTCCTGTCCTTGTTCTCCACTGTTCTGATCATGATCACACTCATCCTCTTCTTGTTCTGTGGTTTCAGCTCCATCTGATCATGTGCTGCTGCTGGATCATCTCCTTGTTGTTGTGATCCAGATGTATTGCCCCCCTCAGGATCAGGATGGGCTCTATCAACTGAGTTTGTCTGATCAGTGCCTGCATCATCTGGTGGTGAAGGCGAGGCTGATCTTGGCATAGCATTGGTCTGAGGCAGATTGATGCCTAGACTCTCCATAATGATCCTCAAGTTTTTTGCCCTATCTGATGGTCCTTGTGAGAGATCTTGGAGACTTTCCCAACTCTTCTCATCATAGTAACCCTTTGATTCCACAAACTTAACATCCCTTGAGACCATAACTCTTCTGGACTCTGGTATGTAGCACTTGTACCCTTTCTGCGTGTGGGAGTAGCCAATAAACATGCCCTTGACACTCTTTGGTTCCAGCTTATTTCTCTGTGCTCCTGGTGTCAAGAAATAGCAAACACACCCAAACACACGCAACTGATCTATGGGAGGCTGGGTTTTTTTTAATACCTGAAAGGGAGAGGCATCTTTGAGGACTTTGGTGGGGATCCTGTTGATCAGTATGAGGAGGCTGGGAGCTTGGTCCACCAGACTGAGTGGTAGAGGTCATAGCCCTCCCATCTTCTCCTATGCGCATAGCTTCATGGGATCTGGTCTCATTTGCTCTTACTGGTGGGTACTTGTTAGCTGAGATTGGTCTGAGATGGGGGTGAAGGATCCAGCAGTTGCTCTTGGTGTGACCTGACTTCTTGCAATGTTCACAGACCACACGCCTGTCTCATCCATCTGGTTTGTAAGCGGCCTTGCTAGCTGCACCAGTTTCCACCTTCTCAGTCTTGCTGGCCATTGATAATTTCCCTTTGCTACCAAACAAGCCTTCTGATCCAAGCTCTTTCTGGAGTTGAGCACACACATCATCAAAGCTGGGAAGTTCCTTAGCTCTTAAAATGTGTTTGAGCACATCATTGAAGTTGGAATTGAGAGTGAGGATTAGTCCAAAGACATTATCCTGCTGGCGCCTCTCCTCAAGGGTGGTTGTATCAGAGGTACTTGGTCTCAACAACTCAAGCTCAGACCATAGCTGACTGTACTTCCCAAGGTGCATGGTGAAGTCCATCTCTTCTTGCTGCAAGTTGTTGATGGCTCTTTTAACTTCAAAGATTCTGGTGAGGTTTGAAGTATTGCCATAAACCTTGTGCAAGGTGTCCCACAACTGCTTGGCAGTCTCACAGTGTGCATATGCCTCCATGATAGGAGTATCTAGAGAGCTTTGCAAGATAGACAGCACCATGAGATCCTCCTGACCCCATTTGCCTTCATCTACCACTACAAGCTCTTTGCCATCTTCTCCTTGTGTGGTTTGTTTTGGTGCTCCACTTGAAGTGATATGCTCCCATAAACCTCTTCCACCAAGGGCTGTCTTGGTCAATCTGGACCAGGTAATGTAGTTTGCACCCTTAAGAGTGACTGGAATCACCACTGGCCTAGTCTGGTCCATCTTGATTTGCTATTATCCACTGGTTAAAGAAAAGGCGCCTAGAAATTTTTGAATTTTTCAAGGCTGAATCAGAGAGTACTCAAGAGGAACAAGATTAACTCTGAGATAAAGAAGAAGCCAGGGACAGAAAAGAGTGAGCAGGGCCAAGAGATTGATGTAGATGAGCAAAACAAGTTCCTTTTACCCACTGGATAAAAGAAAATTGAAGTGAGATCTGAGAAAGTAATTCACAAAGTAAAAGAGATAAGTGAGCAGAGTAGTTTTGCGGAAGAAACAGAGTAACAAGAACAGAGTGATGAACTAGAGAGAGAGAGAGGGAAGTTGGGGTGAAGGGAGAGAGAGAGAGAGTGAAGAAGAAATTCTTTTTCCCTTAGATTAATTGTGTGCAATGGTTACATATTTAAAGACTTTGGAAACAGGATGAAGACAAGAGGAATAAGAATAAAGAATGGAGCTGCTGGTCGAGGTGATAGTGACATGACACAAACGGCTCCTTCCCTTAAGTAGAACATGTGATCTTTTCCATATTTAAATCCAACTTGCAGCCTGAAGCCTCCAACGGATCTCTTGACTTCTGACCTCTACTTTGTCGATTTAATCCAATGCCTTCCCTTCCAAACTAAGCCAGGTCTCCTTTGCTTGCTTCTAGGTCAAGCATTGTACGGACAAGCTTGTGACACAAGCTTGGATCACAAAGTTCCTGCACGCCCGGATGCTCTTCTTCTTCCATTCTCTATGTCTTCGTGTCAATAGTGCCAGATGGGTAGAATTCATAGAAACCTTACCTTATGTTATCAAATACAAACAAGGTAAGTAAAATATAGTTGCTGATGCACTATCCAAAAGGTATGTTCTCTTGAATACTCTTGATGCTAAGTTGCTAGGTTTTGAGAAAATTAAAGAAATGTATTCATTTGATCCTGACTTTCAAGAAGCTTATAATTCATGTACTAAGTATGCTGCTGGTCATTACTTTAGGCAGGATGGATTATTATTCTATGACAATTGTTTATGTGTGCCTAATTGTTCTTTGAGAGATCTATTTGTCATGGAATCCCATGGAGGAAGCTTGATGGGTCATTTGGGTATAGCAAAAACTCTTAAAGTATTGCAGGATCACTTCTACTGGCCACACATGAAACGCGATGTTGAGAGAATCTGTGGGAGATGCACTACTTGCAAGCTTGCAAAATCTAAGGTTCAACCACACGGTTTGTACACTCCTTTATCTATTCCTACTCACCCTTGGAATGATATATCTATGGATTTTATTGTGGGTTTGCCAAGGACCAAGACAGGTAAGGATTCTATCTTTGTAGTTGTGGACAGGTTTTCTAAGATGGCACATTTCATTGCTTGCCATAAAACTGATGATGTATTGCATGTTGCTAACCTGTTCTTTAAGGATATTGTGCGCATTCATGGCATGCCTAGGACTATAGTTTCTGATAGAGATACTGAGTTTCTTAGTTATTTTTGGAAAACTCTTTGGTCTAAGCTAGGTACTAAGCTGTTATTCTCTACTACATGTCATCCACAAACCGATGGGCAAACTGAGGTAGTTAATAGAACTCTTGGAACTCTCTTGCATGCATTCATTGAAATGAATTTGAAATAATGGGAAGATTACTTGCCTCACTGTGAATTTTCTTATAATCATGCTCAGCATTCTGCATCTAAGTATTCTCCTTTTGAAATTGTTTATGGGTTCAATCCTATCTCACCTTTGGATCTAATGCCTTTACCTGAGTGTGAAAGGGTCAGTATGGATGGGAAAAAGAAAGCAGAGATGGTGCAGCAGATTCATGAGCAAGCAAGAAGAAAAGAAGACAATGAGATCATGGATGAGCCAGCTGATGAAGGTGTTCTAGCCATATCTGAAGGTCCTATGACTCGAGCCAGAAGCAAACAACTTAAAGAAGAGACCGGAGGATTACTTCAGACATCATTGAAGCAAGAAGGGAGTCTTGGAAGGAGCTTGATCATCCAAGACATACTTACCACAATTCAAGCCATTTCATTTTCTAGATAGACATCAAATGAGCAAGTAACATATGTGTGCTCTTTTTCCCTATCTTTGGTTTTGTCCCACTGGATTTTCCAAAGATAGGTTTTTAATGAGGCCATATGTTGCTTTTCTATCACTCATTTGATGATCTCAGTTTTTAACTTTATTTTAATTTTTATCTTATGTTTTAAATTAAGACTATGGTTTATTTGTAACACATTTAGAGACCAATGAGCCTGTTCCTTGCCCTCTCTATATATAGGCTGTCGAAAGCCCTAATAGAGGCATCCAATCTTTTATTTTCAGACTCTTGTCTCTCTCTGCCGACTGTAAGCTCTCTTGTAGATCTGAGTGTTCTTGAGTCTTTGTTAGTGTGTCATATCTAACAAAACCACAAGAGTGATTGTCTTGGTGTGTCATATCCAAGGGATTCACTTAAAAGTATCAAGGAGACCTCTCACATCTCTTTGTGTCACCATTCATTACACAAACCTTGAACCATATTGAGTCTTTTGATTCTCTGTTTGCAAGGATCTATCCCATTCCAATCAGAGAAGCATCCTAGGAGTGTATTAGAAGAAAGGGGGAGACAAAGAACCAGCCACATAGAGAGTTCCAAGCAGTTTTGAGTGTGAAGCAAGGAAGGCATTGGTGCCTGCTTGCCAGTGAAGTAAGGCCATGTTCCATGGTTTTTGAGTCCCTAAACTTGATCATAAGACTCATAAACCCACTGGCCAATCCCTAGGCTGAGGGTAGTTGCACTCTTTTTCCCTAAGTGATGGTTTTATCCCATGAGGTTCTCCACACTTAGGTTTTTAATGAGGCAAGTACTCTCAGTTCCAAGCTTGTCCAAGGATCTCCTATGGTCAATCTTGAGGGGGAGTTTTAAAATAAAGACGAGAATAACCAAAGGAAAGGAGTTAGATCATGATCAAAGGAGAGTTGAACAAGAGAAGCCAATTTGGTTCTGTTTTGTACAGACTTGCTCCACAAGATACAACTTGACCTAACATTGCTTTCAAGGCAAAGAAGGAGTTGGGGAGACACAATATGGACGTGGGAACCTTAGCGAAGTCAAGTAAACATGTTTGAATTTAAACAAGAGAGGCTGGTTTGAATTTGAAAGGAAGAAGTCACAGGGGTTGCTTTGGAGAAGCATCTGGCCTGTCACTTTCACTCAAGCAGGCTGTGCCAACCTCTCTCCTGTCCCTTTCTCCTCATCTGGTCATGCCTCACCTTGTCCATATCCTCCTTTGGCCTCTTCTCATTCCCTACAGAATTATTTGTTTATGTTTCCCTTGTTTAGTAATTGTTTAATCATGTGTATTGCCTATTTAAAGGCTTCTCCATCACTTGTAACATTTATCCAGAATTAATACAAGTCTCTCTCTCTAAATTTCGTGGCCTCTCTCCCTCTCTTGTGTCTAAGCAATAGTCACAATGTAAGGGTTAAGTGAATCATGATTTAGAGGCTGCCTTAGCTCTCTTTCTCTTAAGGCAGCCTAATACTTGTAAAACTCACTTTAAACTATTCCTTATCTACTGTCTTAAACTCTAGCTTACTGATTCTAAATCCCATTCTTCTTAAGTGAACAAACTGAAAGTGTTGTATCACTCTTAAAGGAATTAGATTCAAACTAGAGATTCTTTACCACACATAACCAATTTACATTCTAGGATTTTGGTTATAGTGTTGGATGCTTCATATAACCAGTGTACTCTCTAGTACCTTTGGTTGTATTGTTAAGCTATGTAAGACGATTCAACCACTAGTTGGTTGTCTCTTCCTTTTAATGGTGAGTTCTTGTTGCTTGGTTGAAGGGGATTTAGTTACAAGTTAACTGAATACTCTCTTGACATGAGACAAACACACATGAATTCCAACACTTTTCTTCAAGGAGAACTAGAAGATGAAGTATATATGCATCCGCCTCCAGGTCTAGAGAGTCTAGTGAAGCCAGGGAATGTCTTGAGATTAAAGAAGGCTATTTATGGTCTGAAGCAGTCTCCTAGAGCTTGGTATAACAAGTTGAGCACAACATTGAATGGGAGAGGCTTTAGGAAGTCTGAGTTCGATCACACCCTCTTCACTCTCACAACTTCCTCAGGAGTTATATGCCTTCTTGTATATGTGGATGAGATCATCATAACAGGCAGTGACAAAGAAGGGATTCAAGCCACCAAAGAGTTTCTAAAATCAGTATTTGAAATAAAAGACTTGGGAGAGATGAAGTACTTTCTTGGGATTGAGCTTTGTAGATCAAAGGAAGGGTTGTTTATCTCTCAAAGGAAGTATGTATTGGATATATTGAAAGAGGCTGGTGCTTATGGAGGAAAGACAGCTAAGATGCCCATGGAGGATGGGTATAAGATCCCACGTGAGGGGGAGAAAGAAGAGTGGCAAGCTATTCCATGATCCCAAGCTGTATAGGAAGCTTGTGGGGAAGCTAATATACTTGACCATTACAAGGCCAGATATATGCTTTGCTGTGAATCAAGTGAGCCAGCATATGCAAGTTCCAAAAGAGCATCACTGGCGCATGGTTGAGAGAGTTCTCATGTATCTGAATGGTATTGAGCATGAAGAGAATAAGAGATAACATGGCATATCATGGTGAGAAGTATGAAGAGATCAGAAGAGGAGAAGAAGAGACTTGAAGTACAAGGAAGTCCGTACAAGTTGTACGGACTACTCTCACTCTCCCAAGTAACCTGGCGTGTCTTGGAGGCAAAGCAAGTGATGGATGTGTCGACCAAAGGCTTCCAGAACCAAGAGGAGACCGTTTGAACTGAGGAGACCAAGTGGGAATAGTTTATAGTATAAGTCACATGTTGGGTTTAAGGGAAGTTTGCCGTTGGGTCAGGTCGCTTTCATCGACCAGACCAACATTGTTTATTGTTTCTCTTCACTTCAGATTGTCTTTAAATACTTTGTAACCTCTTATGTCCAGATTAAGGAAACATATTCCTTCTATATTCTCTCTTACTCTTGGTGACATAAACAACACTTTCTCTATCTCTCTCATATTCTTTTCAGATCAAAGATATTCTCTCTCCCCTGTTCTTAAGTGTTCTTCACTGAGTTCTTCATAAAACTTACATGGTATCAGAGCTTCTAAGCTCTTAAACCTATTGTCTCTTCCGCACATATACTCTACTCTTCATTCTCCTTCATTCTCACGGTTTATTCTCACTAGAAACCTCTTGAAACACTCTTTTATCCACTGCGTCATAGCTTTTGAAATTATAGAAGAACAAGACAGTGGTGATTCCGGTTACCCTAAAGGGGTTAAACTACCTTCTCTGGTCAAGACTGACCAAGAACGCCCTTGGAGGGAAAGGTCTTTGGTCCCACATCACTTCTAGTGAGGCGCCAACCCATACCAGCCAAGGAGAAGATGGAAAGGAGATAGTGACGGTGACAGATTCAGACCAGTGGGCGCAAGAAGACCTCATGGTGCTCTCTGTCCTTCTCTCCTCCCTTGATGGCCCCATTATGGAGGCATACTCTTACTGTGAGACGGCTAAGCAACTATGGGGCACACTTCAGAAGGTTTATGGCAATGTCTCCAACCTCAGCAGAGTGTTCCAAGTGAAGAAAGCCATCAGCTGGTTAACTCAGGAGGACATGGACTTCAACCGCCATTTGGCAAGTTCCAAGCCCTCTGGGCAGAGTTGGAGATGCTGAGACCAAGCACTACTGACCCATTGTGTTGACATGAAGCAATAAAGCACAAGGAAGTTGTTACATAAAGAAAGAAAGCAGCTAGGAAGGAAGAGGGAACCAGGCGAGTTTGAATTAAACAAGGAGCTGAGTTACCTTGAGAGACAAGTCTGTCCGTACAACTTGTGACCTAGTGTGGAGTGCAAGGCAAGGAATGGGAGCAAAAGAGTGACAATCTCGCCAAGTCTGATCAGAAACAACTTCCACAACTTGCCTTGAGATATTTGAAGCAATAGGAACGTTGGAGAAGAAGTCACGGATTGGTTAAGGAAGATCAGAGAGAGTGGACCGTTGTGAGCAGTCACTATCACTCGGCTCGGCGAGCAGACCGACCAGCCTCTCTTCTATTTGTTTATTCTACTCTGTCCTTTCTCCCTTTAGTTTACTCCTTTCTCTTTGTCAAAATATGATCTTGTATGTCTTTAAATACCTTTTCACATGTTCTGAATCAAGTAAGGAATAAGAACTTCCTTCTACTCTTTGTTGCTCTCTCTCTCTCGGATTCATCTTGTTCTTCTTCTCTCTTCATAAACTCTACCTAAATTCTCACATTAATTCTCTAAAACTCTCATGGTATCAGAGCAAGCTTGCTCTTGAGACCTAAATCTCTTTTCACTTCCGCAAAATCTTTGTATTATATTTCTATTTTTGGCAAAGTTCATCTTGTTCTTGAGCTGTTCTTCATTCTCATTTCTAGAATTTGCCAAAAATGGAAAACTCTTCTAAAGTCTATATTCCAGTGAATCTAACTGGTGTAAACTACCTGTTGTGGTCTAGATTTGCCAAGACAGCCCTTGGAGGTCGGGGTTTATGGAACCATGTGTCCAGTGGAGAAGCCCCAACTAAAACCATCCAAGATAAAGGTGGTGTGGAGATGGTGGTGGCTACGGATGATAAATGAGATCAGGAGGATCTCATGGTGTTGTCAATCATCCAAAACAGCCTGGAACCATCTATCTTGGAAGCTTACTCCTACTGTGAGAAAGCCAAAGAGTTGTGGGATACACTACAAAAGGTGTATGGCAACATTTCCAATCTCAGCCGAGTGTTTGAGGTCAAGAAGGCTATCAATACCCTTCACCAAGAGAGCATGGACTTCAATCAACACTTTGGGAAGTTCAGAGCTTTGTGGGCAGAGCTAGAGATGCTGAGGCCAAGTACCGTGGACCCTAATGTGCTCAATGACCGGAAAGAACAAGATAAGGTCTTTTCTCTTCTTCTCACACTTCACCCGGGATACAATGACCTCATCAAGCATCTCCTCCGAGCTGAGAAGCTACCAACTCTTGAGGAGGTGTGTGCTCAAATTCAAAAGGAGCAAGGCTCAGTGGGGCTGTTTGGAGGCAAAGGCGAGCTGGTCCTAGCAAATCAAGTGGAAGGAACTGCCAACAAAAGTCACTTCGAACCGGAGGACAAGAAAGTATGGGTGTGTGACCACTGAAAGAAGAAGGGTCACGGCAAGGACAAGTGCTGGCTTCTTCACCCACATCTCAAGCCTATGAAGTTCAGAAATCAACCCAATGATGCAAGGGCCAACTTCTCTGGTGATGTAGGCGAGCCATCCACTCCAACAATCAACCGCAATGGACCTGGAACTGGGGATATCAAGGCCTTGGCGTCCAGCAGTTACTCCACAATGAGGACCAACCAAGATGAGGCCATCAAGCGCCTAGACATTGAGGCTCTCATCAAAATCCTCAAGGATAACTCTGGTAACACTCTTTGTTTCTCACTAAATGCTTCAGCTAATGGTATAGGTTTAGAAAGTTCAAAAATGATTAAACCATTGGTGATTGATTCTGGGGCTAGTCACCACATGATTAGTGATCTAAACCTAATTAAAAATGTCACTCCTGCCTTAGGAAATGTTATGATAGCTGATGGTAACAAGGTTCCAATTAAAGGCATAGGTGATCTTAGATTTTTTGAAAAAGAATCTAAAGCTTTCTACATGCCTAGCTTCTTCACCTCTAATTTGTTATCTGTTAAGAGAGCAACAAATGACTTGAATTGCAATGTTATATTCACACCTGATGATGTCTACTTTCAGGATATTGACTCTTGTAGGTTGCTTGGCAAAGGTGTAGGCAAGGGAAACTTATACTTGCTAGAAGACACTAAGCTTGCATCTGATCTATCTGTTGCTTTCAATTCAAGTTTTAATTTCCCTAAATATGTAATGTGGCATGCTAGATTAGGAAATCCTCACTCTCGGGCTTTGAACATAATGTTGCCCAGTATTTCATTTCATATAGATTGTGAAGCTTGTATCTTAGAAAAACATTGCAAAATTGTATTTCCTAAATCTAGTAAAATCTATGAAAACTGCTTTGATTTAATCCACTCGGATGTATGGACTGCTCCTTGGCTTTCTAGGGAACATCACAAGTATTTTGTGACCTTTATTGATGAGAAATCTAAGTATACATGGATCACTCTCTTACAATCAAAGGATAGGGTCTTAGATGCATTCATAAACTTTGAAACATATGTCTCTAACCATTACAATACCAAGATTAAAATTTTGAGATCAGATAATGGAGGAGAGTATACAAGCAATGCGTTCAAAGCTCACCTCGCCAAACATGGTGTGATCTATCAAACCAGCTGTCCATACACTCCACAACAAAATGGTGTGGCCGAGAGGAAGAACAGGCATCTCATGGAAGTCACTAGGAGCATGATGTTCCATACAAGTGTCCCAAAGAGTTTTTGGGGAGATGCTGTCCTAACTGCATGCTACTTGATCAACCAGATTCCCACAAGAGTTCTCCAAGATCACTCTCCATTTGAGGTATTGAACACAGCCAAACCATCCATTGATCATATCCGTGTGTTTGGGTGTCTTTGTTTTGTCTTGAAACCAGGAGAACTAAGGAACAAGCTAGAGGCTAAGAGCATAAGAGCAATGTTCATTGGATATTCACTAAACCAGAAGGGCTACAAGTACTATGAACCAGAGACTAGGAGAGTCATGGTGTCTAGAGATGTCAAGTTTGTAGAGACTAGAGGGTACTACAACAACAAGGACTGGAATGAGCTGGAGAACCTGTCTCAATCCGCATCAGATAGAGCTGAAAATCTCAGACAGGTCATGAGGAGACTTGGGGTCAGTGTTACCATGGAGAGACCGGACAAGGCCGCATCAGACAATGGGGAGGACCAAGTCAGCCAGAAGACCAAGCTGAGACAACTACGGATGAAGTTGAGGTTCCAGAAGTTGCTCCCCTTGATCCTGAGGGGGGAAACGAGAGTGAGCAGTATCTGAGGATGTTCATGATCAAGAAGAGAAACATGACCAAGAGGAGGCAGTGGGGGATCAGAATCAGACCTTGGATGGTGAAGAAGATGCACAGCCAGTACTAAGGAGAAGTACTAGGATCAAGAAGCCGGCCTCAAACTGGATCAACACTAGAGTCTACATCAATGCAGAGGCAGTAGCTCACCCACCTAGCGCCGTGTTCTCCCTAGCTCACTATCCAGAAGAACATCAAGCCTTTGTGGGTTCATTGGACCAGGAATGGATACCAAGAACATATGCAGAAGCTATGGAAGATGATGAGTGGAGGGAGTCAGTAGATGATGAAATGGGGGCCATGGAAAAGAACAACACCTGGTATGAGACAGAGCTTCCAAAGGGAAAGAAAGCAGTGACCAGCGGACTCATACATACCATCAAGTACCTTGCAAATGGGAAGCCAGAAAGAAAGAAGACCAGACTGGTGGCAAGAGGATACACACAAGTGTATGGAGAAGACTATATAGACACATTTGCACCAGTGGCCAAGCTTCATACAATCCGGATTGTTCTCTCATTGGCAGTGAACCTAGAGTGGGATCTTTGGCAAATGGATGTGAAGAATGCCTTCTTTCAAGATGAACTAGAAGATGAAGTAGATATGAGGACACCTCCGGGAATGGAAGGGATGGTGAAACCAGGGAATGTCCTTAGACTCAGAAAGGCAATCTATGGCTTGAAGCAATCACCAAGAGCTTGGTACCACAAGTTAAGCACTACACTGAATGGGAAAGGCTTTGTGAAATCTCAAGCAGATCACACACTCTTTACTCTTACCAGCAAGCAAGGGATTGTTGTGATTTTAGTCTATGTGGATGATATCATCATCACTGGTAGTGATAAGGAGGGGATCAGCTCAACCAAGACATTCCTTAAAGCCGCATTTTACATCAAAGACCTAGGAGAGCTGAAGTACTTCCTCGGCATTGAGATGTGCAGATCAAAGGAAGGATTGTTCCTGTCCCAAAGAAAGTATACCTTGGACATTCTAAAGGAGGCAGGAGACCATGGAGGAAGACAAGCCAAAACACCATTGGAAGAAGGCTACAAGGTACTGCGAGAGGGGGAGTATGAAGCTACTCCATTTGAAGATGTCAAGAAGTACAGAAGAATGGTGGGCAAGCTCATCTATCTAACCATCACCAGGCCAGATATATGCTTTGCTGTGAACCAAGTGAGCCAACACATGGGAGCTCCTAAGGTGCATCATTGGAACATGGTGGAGAGGATATTGAGATACTTGAGAGAGGCGCCAGGACAAGGAGTTTGGATGGCGTGTAACAAGAGTACTGAGGTTGTAGGATATTGTGATGCTGATTGGGCTGGAGATAGAGTTGAGAGGAGATCAACCACAGGCTATTGCACCTTCATTGGAGGGAACCTGGTCACATGGAGGAGCAAGAAGCAGAAGGTGGTGTCTTGTCCAAGTGCTGAGGCAGAGTATAGATCAATGAGAAAGCTTACAAGTGAGCTTATATGGATCAAGGGACTGCTAAGAGACTTAGGCATTGAGATCACCACGCCCATGACCATGCATTGTGACAACCAAGCAGCAATTCACATTGCATCAAATTCAGTCTTTCATTAGAGGACAAAACACATTGAAGTAGACTGTCACAAGGTGAGACAAGCAGTGGAGCAGCAAGTGATTCTTCCATGCTACACAAGAAGTGAAGATCAACTGGCTGACATTTTTACCAAGGCAGCTAGCAGCAAGGTTTGTGAGTTCATTCATCCTAAGCTTGGACTCATAGACCTCTCTTGCCACTGATCCTCTTTCCATGAAGCGTTCTACTCTTTTTCCTTTGCTTGGTTTTTATCCCAAGTGGTTTTTCCAAGTAAAGGTTTTAATGAGGGAATGCTTCATGGTTTCCAAGCTTGACCAGTCCCTATGGTCAAGCTTGAGGGGAAGTGTTGACATGAAGCAATAAAGCACAAGGAAGTTGTTACATAAAGAAAGAAAGCATCTAGGAAGGAAGAGGGAACCAGGCGAGTTTGAATTAAACAAGGAGCTGAGTTACCTTGAGAGACAAGTCTGTCCGTACAACTTGTGATCTAGTGTGGAGTGCAAGGCAAGGAATGGGAGCAAAAGAGTGACAATCTCGCCAAGTCATATCAGAAACAATTTGCACAACTTTCCTTGCGATATTTGAAGCAATAGGAACGTTGGAGAAGAAGTCACGGGTTTGTTAAGGAAGATCAGAGAGAGTGGACCGTTGTGAGCAGTCACTATCACTCGGCTGGGCGAGCACACCGACCAGCCTCTCTGCTATTTGTTTATTCTACTCTGTCCTTTCTCCCATTAGTTTAATCATTTCTCTTTGTCAACATATGATCTTGTATGTCTTTAAATACCTTGTCATATGTTCTGAATCAAGTAAGGAATAAGAACTTCATTCTACTCTTTGTCACTCTCTCTCTCGGATTCATCTTGTTCTTCTTCTCTCTTCATAAACTCTACCTAAATTCTCACATTAATTCTCTAAAACTCTCACATTGCTCCTAGAAGAAAGGCGTGAGCAAGATAAAGTGTTTGCTCTACTGCTTACTCTCAACTCTTACTACAATGACCTCATCAAACACATTCTCAGGGCAGAGAAGCTTCCATCTCTTGATGATGTCTGTGCTCAGATTCAAAAGGAACAAGGCTCAGTAGGACTCTTTGGGGGAAAAGGTGATCTCACTATGGCGCATAAGGCTGAAGCTGGAGCTCACAAGGCGTATTACAAACCAGAAAACAGGCGGGTCACCTGTGAGCATTGCAAGAAGAGTGGTCACATGAAGAACCAGTGTTGGATTCTTCACCAATATCTCAGGCCAACAACTCCATCCAGGTTCAACCAGGTCCGGGCAAATGAAGCTACTCAACACAATGACCAGCCGCTTGCTCAGCCAATGAATCCAGGAAGAGCTATGGTATCTACTGCTCACACTGTTGGCACCTCCTCTCAACCAGCTCCTGATGATGCCTTCATCCGCAAGTCAGACATTGAGGCCATGATCAAGGCTCTCAATGCCAACTCTGGTAACACTAAGAGTACTCTTTTCAGTTCCTCTCTTGGTCCTAAATCCTTGATAATTGACTCTGGAGCCTCACATCACATGATTAAAGATTCTAGTCTTATTAGAAATGTTGAACCTGCCTTAGGGAGTGTAGTAATTGCTAATGGAGATATGATACCTATTAAAGGCATAGGAAACCTGAAACTGTTTAAAAAAGAATCTAAAGCCTTTTATATGCCATCTTTTACCTCTAACTTGCTTTCAGTTAAAAAGGCTACTACTGATCTAAATTGCAAAGTTATTTTTAGTCCTAGTGATGTTCGTTTTCAGGATATTGAGACTAATAAGTTTCTTTGAAAAGGTGTGAGCAAGGGAGATTTATATCTACTTGAAGACACCAAACTTAGTTCTGCTTTTCCTTATGCTTTTACTTCTGCACCTGTTGTTGCGCCTGATGTGTTATGGCATGCTAGATTAGGTCACCCTCATTCTAGAGCTTTAGCCTTGATGTTGCCTAATCTTTCTTTTAAAAATGATAGTTGTGAAGCTTGTATCCTTGGTAAACATTGCAAGACTGTGTTTCCTCATTCAAGTACTATCTATGATCATTGTTTTGATTTAGTACATTCAGATGTCTGGACTGCCCCTTGTGTTTCTAGGGAGAATCACAAGTATTTTGTCACCTTTATAGATGAAAAATCTAAGTATACTTGGCTGACATTAATCCAATCCAAAGATAGAGTGTTAGAAGCATTTTTGAACTTTCGAAGCTATATCACTAACCACTTTAATGCCAAGATGAAAATATTTAGATCAGATAATGGTGGGGAATACACAAGTCACGCATTCAAAAACCATCTAGCTAAACATGGCATCATCCATCAAACAAGCTTTCCATACACACCACAACAAAATGGAGTGGCAGAAAGAAAGAATCGCCATCTTATGGAAGTGGCCAGGAGCATGATGTTTCATACACATGTGCCAAAGAGATTTTGGGGGGGGGGGGGGGGGATGCTGGGGTTGCAGCTTGTTATCTGATCAACAGAACACCTACCAGAGTCCTCCATGACATCTCTCCTTATGAGGTATTAAACAAAACAAAACCCTCCATTGATCATCTACGTGTGTTTGGGTGCACTTGTTTTGTCTTGCTTCCAGGTGAACAAAGAACCAAGCTAGATGCTAAGAGCATTAAGGCCATATTCATTGGGTATTCAACCAACCAGAAGGGATACAAGTGTTATGTCCCAGATGCCAGGAGAGTAATGGTCTCAAGGGATGTCAAATTTGTAGAGTCCAAAGGATACTATGATGAGCAGAGTTGGGACAATCTGAAAGATCTCTCATATACACCCTCAGATAGAGCCACAAACCTGAGAATCATCCTTGAAAGTCTTGGGCTCAGTCAACCACAAGGGAGGACAGGAACTCCTGCTGCACCTCTCCATGCTGAACCAGGTGTTGAAGCTTCCAATCTTGATCCTGAGGAGGGCAGTGAACCAGCACAAGCCGAGGCCAATCACCAGAATGCTGAAAGTCATGATCAAGATGTACAAGAGGAACTACATGAGACCGATCAGCAAGAAGGCCAGCATGAAGGGACTGAACAAGATGAGGTGAACAAGCAAGATGAGGATGAGGTAGAAGAGGTACAACCACTAAGGAGAAGCACCAGAATCAAATATGGACCGGACCATTGGAGAAAGACAAGAGTTTACTTCAATGCCAATTCAGTAGCTCATCCAGTACAAGGTGTCTGCTCTCTAGCCCAATATCCACATGATCATCAAGTCTTCATGAGAAAACTTGGATCAAGAAGTCATATCCAGGACTTATGAAGAGGCAATGGCTGATGATGAGTGGAAAGAATCAGTGGGAGATGAGATAGGCGCCATGATCAAGAATGGAACATGGTTTGAAACTGAGCTTCCCAAGGGCAAGAAGGCTGTAACTAGCCGTCTGATCTTCACCATTAAATACTTGGCAAATGGCAAACCAGAAAGGAAGAAGACAAGGCTGGTTGCAAGGGGATACACACAAGTGTATGGAGAACATTACTTGGATACATTTACACCAGTAGCAAAGCTGCATACAATCAGGATCCTACTCTCTCTTGCAACCATCCTGGAGTGGGATCTATGGCAGATGGATGTGAAGAATGCATTCCTCCAAGGAGAGCTAGAGGATGAATTCTACATGCGGCCTCCACCTGGTATGGAAGACATGGTCAAACCAGGCAATGTATTGAGACTCAAGAAAGCTATCTATGGGCTGAAGCAATCACCAAGAGCTTGGTATCATAAGCTCAGCACCACTCTGAATGGGAGAGGTTTCAACCGATCTGAGGCTGACCACACCCTATTTACTCTCACCAGCCAGCAAGGTATAGTAGTCCTTCTTGTGTATGTTGATGATATCGTTATCACAGGGAGTGACAAGGAAGGTATACAAGCCATTAAATTTTTCTAAAGTCAGTGTTTGATATGAAGACTTAGGAGAACTAAAGTACTTTCTTGGAATAGAAGTATGCCGATCTAAAAAGGGGCTATTCTTATCCCAAAGAAAGTACACACTTGATCTCTTGAATGGAGCAGGTATGCTTGGAGAGAAGCCAGAAAAGACTCCACTTGAAGAAGATTACAAGATTTTGTGTGAGGGGGAGTATGAAGCAACCCCATATGATGATCCAAAACAATACAGAAGACTAGTGGGTAAGCTTATCTATTTACCCATCACTAGACCTGATATTTGTTTTGCTGTGAACCAGGCGAGCCAGCATATGCAAGTGCCAAAAGTTCATCACTGGAAAATGGTGGAAAGAATACTTAGATACCTTGGTGGAGCTCCTGGTCAAGGAATATGGATGGGGTGCAATGGCAACACTGAATTGGTGGGATACTGTGATGCTGATTGGGCAGGAGATAGGAATGACAGAAAATCAACCACAGGGTATTGTACCTTCATTGGAGGCAATCTGGTCACATGGAAAAGCAAGAAGCAAAAGGTTGTGTCATGCTCAAGTGCTGAAGCTGAATATAGAGCTATGAGGAAACTCACAAACGAGCTGGTGTGGATCAAAGGACTTCTTAAAGATATGGGCGTAGAGATCACTTCACCGATCACTATGCATTGTGACAACCAAGCAGCAATATGTTGAGAAGAAGGTAATAAAGAGATGGAGTCTTGGAGGTTCATGGATCATTTAGAGAAGAGAAGTGTTGAGGTTGAGACAGTAACTCCAAAGTTACCACAGTAACTCCAAAGCTACCACAGTAACTTTGAAGAGTTACCACAGTAACATTGGATAAAGGTAACTAAGGCTGGTTTGAGAAGTTACCTTGCATCTATCCACTTGAAGAGGAGAAACTCGTCCAGCATCAGTCTGGATAAGGGGAGAGCACAGCTGGAAAGGTAAAGCTAAAGGAAAAGCTACTTTACAGCCTTTCCAAGCATGTGGAGCTTCTCAGCCAAGTATTTTGAATTAAAAGCTCTCTTTGTGTTGACTACACATGCTTCTGAGTTGTATTTCGAAATCCCTAGTGTCTCCATCTATATATACTTGTAAACCTTCTCATTTAATCAATTAATGGATTTTTTGAGTCTATCTCTCTAGTCTCTCTCCTGTTCTTATTCTCTCTAGTCTCCTAATCTCTTTAATCTTTCCTAAAATACTCAGATTAACCTTAATCACACTATAAAACACAAAAGTGTTTATGGTATCAGAGTCAGGTTTCTTTAAAAGGGGAGAGTGTGATTTCTTTTGCCTAAAAATATGAGTGTTCTTGAGGTTTTTCAAGAGCTAGATCTTTGAAAAGCTCAAGTTTGTTTCTGTTGGTGTTTATTTTGGAGATTCAGCTTCAAGAGAGTTCCTTTAGCTGTTTGACAAGCTCAGATGTGTACTCTAGCTTGGTGAGAAGGTTTGCGTGAGCTTTTGGAGGCTTTTGGAGGTGGATCTAAGCTAAAGGTGATTACTTTCTTGGTGGTTTTGAGCTCAGATCTGGCGCCTGTTGTGGTTGATGGTTACTAATGAAAACAAACAACCTCAACACAAATATGGAGCTAAGATCTGGTACAACAACAAGGCATGAAGAGGAGATTGGTGAGAGTTGGTCCAAATGGGCAAGAACAGCTCTTAAGAGCTGTGGGTTATGGTGTGGCCATGTAAAGGAGGAACCTTTAAAGGAGAAACCTTTGAAGGATATAGCTGCTGAAGAAGGTCAGACAGCAAAGTTGATGGTTCATGAAGCCAAGGGCGTGAACCACAGTCTAAGACAAGGAGATGACGAGGTGTATCAGCTTGTGGGGAGGCTGAGAGAAGTAGGATCAGAGTTGAGTATGGTGAAAACACATACAGCAAATATGAGTTGTTGTCAAGGAAGGAGGAAGCAAGATGTGATCTTTAGCTTTCTTATGAAAGAGATATGTGATCTGGTCAAACACATTTGTGATGTGTGGGAGATACACAAGAAGACGGATAGATGGAAGAGAGGTACAAGCTGCAAGAAGGGAAAGTTGAGAAAGCTTTCTAAGGTGTGGTTTATGATGAGAAGATTATTGAGGAAGGATATCAAGGATAGTATGCAAGTAGGAGAATGTTCTTACTCAGTTTACATGGGAGAGTCTGTAGAGGGCAGTGGTATTATGAGGAAGCTAGAAACTAAAGGAGCCGATGAGGTTGTCACAAAGGAGGAATGGGATGAGTTTGTCAAGTATGTGTATGCTTTGGCTACGACCCGGAGACAAGGTGCTCCTGCCCAAGCATCCACATCCAACAAACCCATCATCATTGATTCTGGAGCAAGTCATCACATGATCAGTGATAGGAGCTTGATAATGTGAGGGATTAAACTCACTCCAAGATTTTAGATCAAGTCAAGATTAAGGGAAAGATAACGTGGGCTGAATCCCGTTAGAACTTATAGAATGAATGTGATTGTATTAATGATTCAGACGAAAAGATGATTACAAGAGATGATATTCTTGTGATTACAAAAGATAAAAAGTATGTTCTAGAGCTTGTGCGTCTTAGGGTTTTTCTTGTCCTCTCCCTTCTTTGATCGTCCTCTTCTTTAAATAGCCTCAGGCTTCGTTTGATCGTTGCTAACTGGTTCCGAGATATCTTCCATAAAATAAGGGATTCGCACCAGCTTTCTTTTGACTGGGTCCTTCGCTTCTTCCTTTGTGCCACGAGCTACCTCTTTCTCGTGGCCTCTTTTGTGAATATTCCCTGTGCTCAGCCCCCGGCTTTGTTTTAGCTTCCTCCATGGTTTTACTCCATGGTGGGCCTATCGTGACCCATCGTTAGCTCCCGTCTATTAATATCTAGCTAGCGGGCCATATTCGGGCCCAACAGTTGCCCCCAGCTTTCGAGGGAAGATTCTTCGTCTCGGAAGCTAAACCTAGCTGCCTGAACTCAATCTTTTCGTTGAGATAATGATTACCTGTTATCTCTTTTTGAAGATATTATTCGCCTAATCGGACGGCTATAATTATATTTAACAGGATCAACGTTTCAGATAGAGAGAATTCAAAAGTTATCTCCGAATCTCGAGGTTTGATGGGATATAAAGCTGCGGGCATTAACTACTACGCTCTCCATCTTCCCCACGTATCGATTCGGTTTTCTAGATAACTTCCCTTCTCCCCCTTTATTTTACTGCGTCTTTTTTTTTTAAACTTGTTTTCGGTTGCTTCTCTGTAATTCTCTCAAAATCCTTGCTTTCAAAGATTTCGTTTTGCTAGTTAGATTTCTTCTTTTTATCTCCTATCCTTCGATTTTCTTTACTTCTCCTCGTTATGAGTCACCTAAAGGAAGGTTCTGGAGAAATCGAAATCACTCCTTCCGGAGCTAGATTACTGAAGGTTAAGCAAGAAGTCGGGGAAAAGATGAAGCGAGAGAAGAAAAAGGCCAAGGAGACGATCGCTACGAGATTCTCTAAGCGGGTGAAGAAGATAGGTGGCTCCAGTGGGGGCGTCCCTTCTGGATCTCATTCGCCTTCTTTGCTACAGAGTCAGGAGGTTGTTAACCTCATGGTCCAGGCTCACGGCCAGAAAGAGTTTGCCAGGACCTGTAAACCCGATGAAACCCCGGAAACCGCTCCGAAGGGTTGGTTCTGTGTCCACGAGAAGTACATCTCCAAGTGTCATATGAGATTTCCACTTCCGACCCTCCTGTTAGATCTCCTTGATCACTACCAACTGGCCCTCTCCCAGCTTTTCCCTTCGGTTATCCGGGTGATAAACAGTTTTATCACCAGGTCCAAGGAGGAGGGTATTACCGTTGGACTCACCGATCTTATGAGCTTCTTTTTGATAAAAGAGAGCTCTTAGAAGGAGGGTGGTAGCGGAAGCTATTATCTTCCTGGTCGCCCCAGGTTGTGTGTTTTCAAATTCTCTGGTAGCGACGATGATTGGAGGAAGAAATATTTCTATGTCAAAATTGATCCTTTGACGGTTCCCGTGGGCCGGGACCTCAAGGTTACTTGGTCCGATGCCTCTGGTTAGGATCTTTAGGGATGTGCTCATCGTTATTTTTTTTTTTTGTTGCTACCTATTAACTCTTTTGCTCTGCTTGCAGTTATTGAGGATCATCCGAAACTCTCCGGCAAACTCACCAGAGCTCTGTTACGGAGACTGCAGCAAAGTCCTTGTACCTGGGGAGCCTATACTACCTCGCGGATAGGTTCAGCTAGATTCCCGGATCGCTACAACGCTTCCTTTTTAGATCCTGTGTCTGTCGCAGATCTAGAAGGTAATCTCTTTCCTCTGACTTGATTTTGGTTTTTAAGATCTGTGAGCCTTGATGATTTTCTGTTTATTTAGTTTCTGAAGGTAACTCGGTGGTATCAATCTCGACCGGAGCTAGCACTTCTGAAACCGAAAGGACTCAAACGAACAAGATGCCCCTTCAACCGTCATTCCGCACTAAGGGTAGACCGGCCAAAGCAGTTAGCACCTCACGTGGGAGTGAGAAGAATCAGGGAGGATCCTTCCTCAGTTCTGTGAAGGAGGTCTGATAGCTTGCATATTTACATGTTTTTAGCATCCATATCTTATGCATTTTGATCATATAAGTTAGGCATTAGGCATGTTTAGGCCCATTTTGTATTCATTTGTCCTTATCAGGTGTTGGAGTATGCTTTGGTGTGATTTGAGGTGTTTAGAAGCCTTATGGTCCCAAAAGAGATGAAGAATCAAGTTTGGCCATGAAAAGAGAAGTCAAATCCATGATCTGGTCAAGACAAAGATGAGAATGGACAGAGGCCTTAGAGATGTCTCCTGCTGCTATGATTTTGTGGAGACACATCAAATTGAGTTAGGTTTACAATGGAGGTGGTTTCAAGTCATTTGGACCTGTATTGGAGAAGTTATGATCAAGTCACTTAAAGCATGTCAGGATGGCCGGGTAGAGACGTCCGGGTTCAAGCAGCCGGCCGGGAAAAGACCAGACCGGGGTGTCCAGTCCGGGTAGGAGCACCCGGACGATGAGAAGCTGACGGACGGCCGGGGAGACGCGTCCGGGTAGGATCACCCGGACGGGAGATCAAGGCGCGTCCAGACCGAGGGACGACCGGGGTGGCCTGTCCGGCTAGGAATACCCGGTCGTGAAGAAGAAGCTGAGGACCGGGGTGAGACGATGGCCTGATGAACCCGGACGGAGCAAGGAAGGCGGCCAGCTGGACGGCCGGGTAACCTTGACCGGGTTGGATGGTTTTGATTTCCCCTGACCGAATTTTAAGCTTCATTCCCATTGGTTTAGACCAATTTAGCTTAAGGACTTTTTGGTAATCTTGTTTTATGATTCTAGGGCTTTTAAGCCTGCCTATAAGTACCCTTGTTATCCCTAATTTGGGAGTCGTGTTATTTTACACATAAACCTTCATCTTTGATTCATAATCTCATCTTATCTTTGTGTTCTTGATTGCTTGATTTCATCTCCTTTCTTTCTCTATATGTTTAAGCTTGAATCTCTCATGGGTTTAAGAGTAAGCATGTGGATTAGTGAGTAGATTGATTTAAGATCCATGGGTTAGGGTGATTGAGAGTGATTAAGTGTAGATCCAAGGTGCTTAGTGTTAGATCTATCATTTCCTTGCATTGATTGGGTGTTCTTAAAGCTGTATTTGAGTTGGCCTCTCAAACATAGAGCTATAGGCATTTCATGCCCGGAAAGTGTTCTATGAAATGCCTGAACCAACTCATCTATGCTTTTAGCTTGCTTTTCCTAAGGGATTAGTTGTCAAAGAAGCTAGGATTCCTATTAGACTCATTCTCTTTGTTTGCTTTGATCATTACAGCCAAAGGGATTTGGTGTACTTGGGTGATCATTGCAAAAGAGCATTCATCTAGGGATAGAGCTTGCTTAGTTTTGTTGTCTAGGCATAAGGAATTAGATTGATTGAAAAGTTAGCATCTTGGATTGAATCTTAATCATTTGATATCAAGTCCCTAATCCCATGGGTCTCATTCTCCTCATAAGAAAGAAAGTTTTAATTTTTGTTGCATTTTACTCATTGTCTTAGTTTAATAATCATACTCTTCAATGATTGCATTTAGATTAAGCAAAGACTTGCATTCCCTTTGCATTAAAATCTCTTAGAATTGGATTGACATCTTGTATTCTACAACAATTGATTAGGACCTTAGAAAAGTCCTTTCATCAAATTGGCGCCGTTGCCAAATTCTAAGTTGATTGTGACATTGGGATTTAGTCATTTGCTTGAGACTAAATCATTTTTCTTTTATTGTGATATTGCTTCTCCTTACTCTTTTCCCTTTGCATTTCAGGTGTGTGATAACTAGAAGCAGAGGTGCATCAAACTTGACACCCACTGTTGAAGAAATTGCTACACTTGAGAGGGAGATTGCAAGAAAGAGAAGAGAAGAAGAGCAACAGGCTCACTTGCAGAGATTGGGGTTTGATATGGAGAATCAGCATCAAGATGGTGATGCCCTAGGGGGCAATGGTCCAAGAGCTGACAACATAAGACCACAGCGCCAGCCACAACAGCCACAGCGCCAAGCTAGAGCCATTGGAGCCTATGATCAACCACACATTCATGGTCATAGGTTGGGGATAAGGGCACCAGCTGTGGAGAACAACAACTTTGAGATCAAATCAGGGCTGCTGCATTTTATTGAGAACAACAAGTTTCATGGCCTTACTGTGGAGGATCCCCTTGATCACTTGGACACATTTGATAGCTGTGGGAACCGAAATTCACACCGTCAATTTCCGATAAATAAGATTGCGGAGGAAGGCCAAGTAAATCCGACTTTCCTTCAAGGTCCGGATTCTCTGCGTTGCCACACGAAATCGAGAATGTTAACAGAAGACAAAAAGTGAGAATTGTAATATTTGCCCGAAGGCGTTTTATTAGATGAAAGATACGAGTACAAGGATTCTCCGAAAGACAGAGAGATTTGCGATTAAAGAAAAAGATAGAGTCGCAGGCAGCCAAACGTCCTAAGCCTTGCTCCGCTAGACTAACCACCTAAACCCTAATTCTTCTAAGCTAGAAGGATGCTCTAAGTCTAATTTTCGGATCCTCTTCTCCTCTGCTCTTGCTCTCTTTATATACCCACTCCTAGGTCGGTTTGCCTTAGGATGATGGACCTCGCCTTTGGGCTCAAGTTTATCTCTTCAGGAAGTATTCCATTTTCGTCGATCTTCGTAATTATCCTCGAGTTTTCGGTGACTTGATGTTTATCCGATGTTCGGGAAATCGGATAAACCGTCATAGCCTGATTGGACCAGAATTCTTAAAATCGTAAGCAAGTCCTTGGACTTGTCTTAAGTTGTTGAACGTTTTATACGATTTCTCGGAAGGACTATCTTTCTCGTAAAATAAACCGTATAGCCTAAAGGATCGATGTTCAAGTTAATCGACCTTGTTTTATACGATATCTTCTACGAGAAATCCAATCCTTCTAGTTTTTGTCTTAAAACATCGAGGACGATTCCAATCGAGTCGAATCGAAAGATGTCTATTCCGTATCTGTGATCGTACCAAACTCACGAGGATTGATCCAACAAGCCAAGATGGGATCAGACCGAGCAAGATGGGACCGAGACCAGGACGAGGGCCGTCGACCGGCGCCAGGCAGGCTTGCCGCTGGCGCCAGGCCGGCTTGCGGGACGCCTGCCGCCGGCGCCAGGCAGGCTTGCCGCCGGCGCCAGGCCGGCTTGCGGGACGCCTGCCGCCGGCGCCAGGCCGGCTTGCGGGACGCCTGCGCCGGCGCCAGGCCGGCTTCCGGGACGCCTGCCGCCGGCGCCAGGCAGGCTTGCGGGACGCCTGCCGCCGGTGCCAGGCAGGCTTGCCGCCGGCGCCAGGCCAGCTTGCGGGACGCCTGCCGCCGGCGCCAGGCAGGCTTGCCGCCGGCGCAAGGCTGGCTTGCGGGACGCTTGCCGCCGGCGCCAGGCAGGCTTGCCGCCGGCGCCAGGCCGGCTTGCGGGATGCTTGCCGCCGGCGCCAGGGGATCTCTGCCGCCCGTGGGTTTTCCGTTGTCCGATCTTTCCTCCGTTAGCCGTTCGTGCGGGAAATCTTTGAGCTTGGAAGGATCTTTAGCCGTAGATTTCGATATAACCGTTTTTGACCCCAACAATAGCTACTGTAGCTTGTCCAAGATTAATGGAATCTCTGAAGATGCTTTCAAGCTGAGGTTGTTTCCCTTCTCTTTGGGAGACAAGGCACATCTATGGGAGAAGGCTCTTCCAAGTGACTCTATCACAACTTGGAATGAGTGTTAAAGGGCAATTCCTAGAGAAATTCTACTCTACCTCAAGAATAGCCAAGATCAGAAATGAGATCTCTAGCTTTCAGCAGAAGAACCTTGAGAGCTTTGGTGAAGCTTGGGAGAGGTTCAAGGGCTATTGGTCTCAATACCCACATCATGGCTTCACCAAGGAGAGTTTGCTTAGTACCATCTACAGAGGTGCTCTTCCAGAATTCAGGAGCAGATTGGACACAGCCAGCAATGGGTTCTTCTTGGGCAGAACTGAGCAGGATGCTGAGGAGCTGGTGGAGAACATGGCCAGGAGTAACTCAGTCTACAGTGAGGAGCATGATAGGGCCAACAGAGGCACTGATGAAGATGATCCGCACACAAGAAAGGCCCTGAAATCTCTCCAAGAAAAGTTGGACAAGCTTCTTGTAGAGAAGGCTAAGCAAGAGCAGCTTAACTCCATTGGGAACCAGCAACAGAAACAGCCTGCTAAGACTACTGAAGTTCATGGTGTAGAAGGTCAAGAGGAGCTGTGCTTCATCAATTCTAATGGCACATGGTATAGGAAAGAGCCCAACTTCCAATACCAAAACAACTACCAGCAAAGACCTTACTACAACAATCAACAAGGAGGTTACCAAGCCAACCAGCCTACTCAGCCCCAAGGAGGCTCTTCTCAAGCTCCGGTTCCAAGTTCAAATTTGGAGTCCATGTTCAAGCAACTCTTAGAAGCTCAAGAGAAGAATGCTAGGAGCATTGGAGATGAGTTCAAGAATATCCATGCCAAGATTGATGGAACTTATTCTGATCTCAACAACAAGTACATGCAACTTGCCTCCCATCTCAAAGCTTTGGAGAGCCAGGTTGCTTCTATGTCTTCATCCTCTAAGAGCCCAATGGGATCTCTACCAGGAAAACCAGAGAAGAACCCTAAGGAGACTTGCAATGTTATCCTCTCCACTTCTTCAAGGATTAAGTTGAGTGATCATAAGAATGATGTTGATGAGATTGAGAGGCTAGTGCTTGGAAATCAGATTGAAAATGATAAGAGACTGGTTGTGGCCACAGCTGAAGCTAGAGTTGTGAAGAGAGCTGACAAGAAGGTTCAAGGAAAGATTCTGAAGATTGATGAGCCTAAGGTTGAGACACAATTTGAGAAGAGTGCTAACCTCAAGCTGAAAGAAGTGAAGGAAGAAGACAATGAGGTTGAGCTATCACCCTATGATAAGCTCCCTTTCCCTAAAAGGTTCCTCACCAAAGCTCAGAAAAAAGTGGTCTCCAAATTCAGAAAAGACCTAAGTGATATTGGAGTCAAGCTTCCAGAGATCACCAATATGCATGCTGCTCATGTCCAAATGATGCTCATACAAGACATTCTCACCCACCAAGCTAAAGTGGCTGAGTTTTTGGACATCTCACTTCTGATCCACCAATCCCTCCCAAGTCCCTTCCTAAGCTTGAGTCCCAAGGGAAGTTCACATTGTTTTGCTCCCTTGGTACACTATCTATGGATGATGCCCTTGTTGATAGTGGTGCTAGTGTGAATGTCATTTCCTTGGATATGGTGAAGAGTATTGGGATTGAAAGCATGGAACCAAACACTCCTCCTCTCACCTTTAGGGATTCTTCTTCTACAACCCCACTTGGCATAATCAAGGACTTCCCCTTGAAGATTGGATCCTGCACCATACCTATTGACCTCACTGTTTTGGAAATGGTATCTGAAGAGAGAGTCCCTTTGATCTTAGGCACTCCTTTTCTCACAACAGCTGGAGCTTGCATTGACTTTCCCAACAAGAAGGTCACCCCAATGCATATCAACAAGGCTGTCTCCTATCCTCTCCAACCTCCATTGGAATCATCCTATTGTGGGACAATCACTTGTGATGCACAAGCTGTGGAGAAACCCCAAGATGAAGTGGCTGTTTGTCAAGAAGAAGGTTTTGATGGGGAGTCCTCTAGAGAGAAGTGTGGTGAGCACTTGGAAAGTGCTAAAAAGGAGGGGATGAGTGGAGCCTCAAAGGCCACTCATAGCAAGAAGAAGATGGTGAAAGAGCCTCATCCTCCACCTCTTGATTTGCTCCCACACACCCTCACTCTCCATCCACAGCAGCTCAAAGATGGTGTCATTGAGTACAAGATCAAGCACAAGGGCAGGTCCATACCATTCTCAAGTGCTAGATTGCATCACTTGCATCCTTAAGATTGAGTCTAGAGCATATAGGTTGCATTCATTTGCATATGGAGCATTGCCTTGTAAAGAACACTTGTTTGCACTGAATTTGGCACCCTAGTTAAACATATCAAGTAGCTTAAGCATCTTTTGAAAGGCTTGCATGCTTTGAGCCTTGAAAACTCTTCTTGAAACTTGCTTGCTTGCTTGATATTGGCATTGTTCTTAACACCAGCTCCATCCTGAACTTAGACTTGAATGAACTTAATTTCTCTTGTATATGGGCATTTGCATACTTGATCATGGATCTCATACACATTTGGGTTATCTTTCCCCATTATACCACTCTTTGTTAACCCAAATGGCACTTCCATACCCTTGAACCCTAGCCATTCTTTGAAGCCTACATTGATTTGCATGAGTGAGGATTTTTCTGATAGCTTGTCATGTGCAAAATCTTGAGAGTATTGGGAGCGACATGGATTTTTTCTCATCTCTTGCTAGCATAGGGTCCTCATTTGAGCTAGCTTCTAGGATGGTGAGTGGGGTTTTTTTTCGTTAATGGTTTATATCTTGGGTTTGGAATGTAACAATGTTGAGATTGATGAACAAATGAGTATCATAAGAAAGAAAAACCCTAGGAACCTAGAATAGAAAGATAAGAAGCTCTTGATTGATGTTTTGACCTTCCCCCTTCATGTCAAAAAAAAAAAGAAAAAAAAAAAAGAAGAAAGATTCAATAAGATAGTGGGGAAGGGAAAACCAAAAGAGTTAGAGCTTAGAAAAATGAATAGAGGTCCTTAGTGGTTGAATCATGAGAAAGAGAGTTGTTCATTGGGTGAGTGATGTGAGAATGTTTTTCATTTTGGGTTATGGGATGAATAAAGGGGAGTAGATCTTGTAATCACTTAGGAATTGGGTAGAATGATGAGGATGGATCCATGTATGCATGAATTGCTCCTAGTCTTAGATAAATTTTGCATAATGATCAAGCTCCTTGATTTTGAGTGATTGCCACCTTGAAATGATGCATTGAAACCTCATTATCATCCATATTAGACCATTTGATCACCTAGCCAAATGATTGTGATCATGTGCCCATATGTGAGACTTCACCTTGTGTGTGTGTGTGAATCAATGTGAGGGCTGGTTAAGAGAACTTGTTGGTTGATAAGCATTGCATCTTGTGTAGAGGAATAAGAGTCATTGATAGGCCTTGTGAAGCTAGAGCATAATAAGAATAGCTCATGCTATTTGCTATGTTTCTTTAGGATGTCAAGTTGAGTGCTATGAGTGTCTCTTTTGGCTTTGCTTCCATTCCTATGTCTCTCCTCCTTGTGTTTTGAAAAAAAAATTACTTGAGGACAAGTAAAGGTCTAGTGTGGGGGAGTTGATAGCTTGCATATTTACATGTTTTTAGCATACATATCTTATGCATTTTGATCATATAAGTTAGGCATTAGGCATGTTTAGGTCCATTTTGCATTCATTTGTCCTTATCAGGTGTTGGAGTATGCTTTGGTGTGATTTGAGGTGTTTAGAAGTATTATGGCCCCAAAAGAGATGAAGAATCAAGTTTGACCATGAAAAGAGAAGTCAAATCCATGATCTGGTCAAGACAAAGATGAGCATGGAAAGAGGCCTTAGAGATGTCTCCTTCTGCTAAGATTTTGTGGAGACACATAAAATTGAGTTAGCTTTCCAATGGAGGTGGTTTCAAGTCATTTGGACCTGTATTGGAGAAGTTATGATCAATTCACTTAAAGCATGTCAGGATGGCCGGGTAGAGACGTCCGGGTTCAAGCAGTCGGCCGGGAAAACCCAGACCGGGGTGTCCAGTCCGGGTAGGAGCACCCGGACGATGAGAAGCTGACGGACGGCCGGAGAGACGCGTCCGGGTAGGATCACCCGGACGGGAGATCAAGGCGCGTCCAGACCGAGGGACGACCGGGGTGGCCTGTCCGGCTAGGAGTACCCGGTCGTGAAGAAGATGCTGAGGACCGGGGTGAGACGATCGGGGTGAGACAATGGCCTGATGAACCCGGACGGAGCAAGGAAGGCGGCCAGCTGGACGGCCGGGTAACCTGGACCGGGTTGGATGGTTTAGATTCTCCCCTGACCGAATTTTAAGCTTCATACCCATTGGTTTAGACCAATTTAGCTTAAGGACTTTTTGGTAATCTTGTTTTATGTTTCTAGGGCTTTTAAGCCTGCCTATAAGTACCCTTGTTATCCCTAATGTGGGACTCATGTTATTTTCTATCTAAGAACACATAAACCTTTTGAGTAAAGCTTCATCTTTGATTCATAATCTCATATTATCTTTGTGTTCTTGATTGCTTGATTTCATCTCCTTTCTTTCTCTATATGTTTAAGCTTGAATCTCTCATGGGTTTAAGAGTAAGCATGTGGATTAGTGAGTAGATCCATTTAAGATCCATGGGTTAGGGTGATTGAGAGTGATTAAGTGTAGATCCAAGGTGGTTAGTGTTAGAGATATCATTTCCTTGCATTGATTTGGTGTTCTTAAAGCTATATTTGAGTTGGCCTCTCAAACATAGAGCTATAGGCATTTCATGCCCGGAAGGTGTTCTATGAAATGCCTGAACCAACTCATCTATGCTTTTAGCTTGCTTTGCCTAAGGGATTAGTTGTCAAAGAAGCTAGGATTGCTATTAGACTCATTCTCCTTGTTTGCTTTGATCATTACAGCCAAAGGGATTTGGTGTACTTGGGTGATCATTGCAAAAGAGCATTCATCTAGGGATAGAGCTTGCTTAGTTTTGTTGTCTAGGCATAAGGAATTAGATTGATTGAAAAGTTAGCATCTTGGATTGAATCTTAATCATTTGATATCAAGTCCCTAATCCCATGGGTCTCATTCTCCTTATAAGAAAGAAAGTTTTACTTTTTGTTGCATTTTACTCATTGTCTTAGTTTAATAATCATCCTCTTCAATGATTGCATTTAGATTAAGCATAGACTTGCATTCCCTTTGGTTTATGGTCACTTAGAACTGGTTCGACAATCTTATATACTACATCATTTGATTAGGACCTTAGAAAAGTCTTTTCATCAAGGTCCTTGACGACGGAACTTCCGTACCTGCTAGGGATGTCAGCCCCGCCGACCCAAGAGCTCAGGACGCTATTCCTCATTCTGAGGTTCCAGTACCGGAAGCTGCTTTCCAGGTGTCCAAAGGTACTCCTGAGGTTGAGCCCTCGAGAAATAAGAGACCCAGGACCGATCAGGGCGATAGGCCTTCCAGGTCCTCCTCCTCGTCTTCCAGAGGAGGAACTGTCGGCTGGAATTTCACCCACTCGAAACCTGGATCGGTCTTGGATGATACTTGGGGCCTGGCGACGATGATGAGGCACATGAAGAGAACAGGATGCTCCCTCCCCTAAATTAATGACCTGACCAACAAAGATGAGTATCTCGAGATAGCTCATTACCTGGGTCAGGTATTAAATT
>JAATWR010000133.1:0-50000 GCA_018703725.1 Brassica juncea
GAGAGTTCGACGAGTGAGAGAGAGAGAGAGATGTGAAAGGAGAACTCTTTCCCTTAATTTCATTAGATCATAAGTTTAAAATATTTAAAGAAAATCGACTTAGGAACAAGACAAGAGGAATAAGATTAAACAAAGTGGCTGCTGGTCGAGGTGAAAGGGACAGGACCTAAACGGCTCCTCCCTTATTTGGGTCATGTGACTTTTACCATATTTAAATCCTAATTGTTATCCTGATGCTCCAACGGTTCTCTCCTCATTTGGACACACTCTTGGTAGATTTAAATCAAAGCCTTGCCTCCCCATACAAGCTTACTCCGTGTAGCTTCCTTGGTAGACAAGTCTGTATGGAATAGCTTGTGATCCAAGCTTGTACGGACAGTGATGTTCCTACTCGTCCAAAGCAGCCTCATATCATCTCTTCTATTCCTCTCTTCTCCCCATTCATGTCTTCATGTCAATAATAGCAAGCCATTCCATGATCCAAAACTCTATAGAAAGCTTGTGGGTAAGCTTATATACTTGACTATCACACGTCCTTACATTTTCTTTGCTGTGAATCAGGTGAGCCAGCATATGCAAGTTCCAAAGGAGCATCACTGGCGTATGGTGGAAAGGCTGCTAATGTATCTCAATGGAACACCAGATCTAGGTGTGTGGATGGGCTGCAATAGAAGCACTGAGGTGGTGGGCTATTGTGATGCAGATTGGGCAGGAGATAGATCAGATAGAAGATCAACTACTGGATATTGCACTTTCATTGGTGGGAACCTGGTGACTTGGAAGAGCAAGAAGCAGAAGGTGGTCTCATGCTCTAGTGCAAAAGCTGAGTATAGGGCCATGCTGAAGCTGACAAATGAGCTACTTTGGATGAAAGGGATACTGAAGCATTTGGAGATTGATCAAGCCACACCAATGACCATGCATTGTGACAACCAGGCTGCCATCCATATTGCATCCAACTCGGTGTTTCATGAGAGAACCAAGCACATTGAAGTAGATTGCCACAAGGTGAGGGAGATGATTGTTCTTGAAGTCATCTTGCCGTGCTATACAAGGAGTGAGGATCAGTTGGCTGATGTGTTCACTAAGGCTGCGAGACAAAAGACAATGGAGTCCATCCATATCAGGCTGGGCCTCATTGATCTTGGGAAGAAGAGAAGCTAGTCCCCTTAGTCATGGGATCTTTACTCTTTTTCCCTCATCAAGGTTTTGTCCCAATGGGTTTTCCTTGGTGAGGTTTTTAATGAGGGAGATCTCATGGCTATCCAAGCTTGACTTGTTCCACATGGTCAAGCTTGAGGGGGGAGTGTTGAGATGAGAAGGTGTTCTACATGAGGAGAGGGAGAGAATGGGAGTATGTGCACAAATAAGGCAAGTAGACGAGGCGTACTGACAGTACGGGCGGCCGTACGGATCACTCACCAAACTACTTGCTGTGGTCTAGGCTTGTGAAGACTGCTATTGGAAGGTTAGGGCTTTGGGGTCACATCACTGATGATGGTCCAACGCCAGTGACCAATGAAGACAAAGAAGAAGAAGGTGAAGGGAAAGCTCTTTCCGTGGTTGATACAAAGAAGTGGGTACAAGAAGACTTGATGGTGCTCTCAGTACTGCAAGCATCTCTCGAGGTCCCTCTTCTTGAGGCTTACAGCTACTGCAAGACTCTCAAACAACTGTGGGAGACACTCTTGAAGAGGTTTGGAAATGTCTCCAATATAAATCATGTGTTTGAGTTGAAGAGATCCATTAGTCTACTGAAGCAAGATGGAGGTGAGATCACCAAGCACATGGGAAGGTTTGGATCCCTGTGGTCTGAACTTGAGAGTTTAAGACCCAATACTACTGATCAAGGCGCCCTCATGGAGAGGAGAGAACAAGATCAAATCGTTGGGCTGCTAATGACACTAGCCCATGTTACCAGGATGTGAACAAGCACATCTTGAGGTCACCAACTCTTCCACTAATGGAGGAAGTGTATGCACAACTTCAGAAGGAGGAAGGGTCCCTCGGTCTCTTTGGAGGAAAAGGAAAGGGTGAGCTTTCTATAGCACACCAAGCTGAAGAGATACAAGCTAACAAAGCTGCTTACCGAGGTGATGGAAAGAAGTATTAGAGGAATGGGGGAAGCTGCGAGCATTGCAAGAAGCCGGGAAATAAGAAGAGTCAGTGCTGGATTATTCATCCACACCTTGTTGGGCCCGAATATAGCCCGCTAGCTAAATACTAAAAGACGGGAGCTAACGATGGGTCGCGATAGGCCCACCATGGAGTAAAACCATAGAGGAAGTTAAAACAAGGCGGGAGGCTGAGCACAGGGAATATTCGCCAAAAGAGGCCACGAGAAAGAGGTAGCTCGCGACATAAAGGAAGAAGCAAAGGACCCGGTCAAAGGAATGCTGGTGCGAATCCCTTAGTTTACGGAAGATATCTCGGAACCCGTTAGCGACGATCATACGAAGCCTGGGGCTATTTAAAGACGAAGAAACACCCTAAGACGGGAGAGCTCTAGAACATACTTTTTATCTTTTGTAATCACCAGAATATCATCTATTGTAATCATCTTTTCGTCTGAATCATTAATACAATCACATTCATTCTATAAGTTCTAACGGGATTCAGCCCACGTTATCTTTCCCTTAATTTTGACCTCATCAAAAATCTTAGAGTGAGTTTAATCCCTCACAATTGGCGCCGACTGTGGGGACCAAGATAATCGAATCCCTTACTCTAAAAACTTGAGGATGAATCCAACTGATCGGACGACGAATCCATCTAACTCCGATCTCCCGATCCAGAGCGATAGCTCACCGAAGCAAACTACCACTGGGGTAAGTAACCCAATATCCTCCAGTGAGACCCACTCTGGACTTCCAACCCCCGATAATCCTCAGCATCAACCCGCTCCAAATCGAATGGAGACTCAACTTTCTGAGATGCGCCAGATGATGATGCAGTTAGTAGACAAAGCTCAAATGAATGAGCGGACAGTGCAACAGCTAGCCAATCGGCAGCAACGATTCAAAGAGGTTACTAGATCTCTAACCGCAACAACCCGACCACCGTCACGTCAGGATCCGAGAGGCACCTTCCGAGATCGGTTAACTGACCCCTCGTTCCCTCGAGGACGTCTAGACTTCTCGCCTGATAGCACCACTCCAGGAGAACAGGGACCTGTATTCCAAACACCTCGTGCTAGAACAGCTCCCGCGTTTAATCCACCTATCGCTGGTGCTATGGGAAGCAATATAGCATCAACTAGCTTCGTGCCCGATCAGGCTACTGACCGGAGCACTCGCTTGCCACCTCCACCGCCTATTTCCAGGTCAGGAGAAGGAACATCCACCCCGTCCGGGGGCAGAACATCCACCCCGTCCGGGGGCAGAACATCCACCCCGTCCGGGGGCAGAACATCAGCCTCGGTATCAAACCAGAAATCTCACCCTGAATCCGGACGAACACCAAAGGACGGATGCCAATCCTACGTTTCATCCCACTGATCCTGCTCACCAAAATAACCCGAGAGCCAGTGAACGACGTAGCCCACCTACTACCTGGGAAAATGACCGAACCCGCTTTCGCCAAGAACCTGCCCATCAGGTATCCGATAGTGACCCGACTGTCCTTCCTCTAGAGGGACCTGATGCCATCCGCAGATACATCACGCAGACTAACGCAGCTCTCCAAAATTTGAATGCTCAAGTCCACAAGGCAACAAGTTCAGCTCCCAAAATCGAGAGTTTGATCGAGGAAACCCGTGGGACTCCATTCACCGACAGAATTGCCAGCTCTTACATAAGGGACACTCGAAAAATTAGGATCCCCGAATACGATAGGACCTCAGACCCGAAGGCCTATTTGAGAGCCTTCCGATTGGCTATCGTAAAAGCTCATTTCACGAAAGAAGAGTGTGAAGCAGGATACTGCAGGACATTCGCCGAAAACCTGGTCGGAACAGCCCTCAAATGGTTCTCCGGCCTCAAGCCAAATTCGATAGATAATTTTGATCAGTTAACCAATGCCTTCATGAAGCAGTACTCGACCCATATCCTGAAACAAGCATCCGAGGCTGACCTCTGGAAAGTTAAACAAGGGATGGGAGACTCGCTACGAGCCTATATCGAAAAATTCAGAGCAGTAAGAACCAAGCTCTCAAACCCCAACTCTGAAGTTGCCATCGAAGCCCTTAGAAGTGGTCTCTGGTATAAGTCAGAGTTCTGGTCGGAGTTAACACTCAACCCTCCTCCAACTATCGATGACGCCCTTCATAAAGCTTCTAGATATGTTACCCTGGAAGAGGAAACAGCAGCGTTGGATAAACTCCACAAGAAACACCAGAATCACCCGAAAGGTGAAGCTGCGGAAGCGAAAGGACCTCACAAAAAGGGAAACCTCCGAAACAATCAGACCCAGGGAGAACATTCTTACGTAGTCGAGGAGGATAAGGAGGAGAAACCTGTCGCCACGACAAATAAAGCCCCCTGGTCAAAAGGCTACGACGAGAGCAAACACTGCTCTTATCACGATCGGAAAGGGCATGCAACTGAGGAATGCTGGGACCTCCAACGACAACTGGCAGCTAAATTCGCAGCCGGAGAAATAAAAGGCGTGGACCTCAAGAAGCCACAGCCATATCAGAAAAGAGGTCCCAGAGACACCTCTCTGAAACGTGAAAGGTCACCTGAGAAGGAGACGGATTCGCCACCCCCAGCTCCCAAGAAAAGAGTTGATATGGTTCTTGGAAAATTCCCTCAGGGAAAAAGCCTACAAATCGAGGCCCTTCTGAGCAAACCACTACCTCTATCAAGCCCCAGCTCAAGGGTGGATTATATCCTCGGAGGATCCGATATGTGTCAGGACTCCGTTAATTCTATTAAAAATCATGTGCGAAAGGCCGCGTCCAACGCCCAACCTAAGCCTCCTAACCCCGAGTCCAACATTAAGATCTCCTTTTGGGAAAGCGAGACATCAGACCTCGACAGACCCCATGATGATGCCCTAGTCGTCACTCTAAACATTGCAGGGTACGAGGTGCCTAAACTTATGATAGACACCGGAAGTTCTGTCGACCTAATTTTCTACAATGCCCTGAAAGGGATGGAGATAGATGACTACGAAATTATCGACCTGAAAGCCAATCTCATAGGCTTTTCTGGAGAAACTGCTACCTCCTTGGGAACTATCAAACTCCCAATCATAGCTGGCGGAATCATGAAGATGACCAATTTCGTAGTCATCGACAGACCTTCCCCGTTCCACGCGATTGTGGGAAGACCCTGGATCCATAAGATGAAAGCAGTAGCTTCGAATTATCACCAATGCGTGAAGTTCCCGACACCCGAAGGGATAGCTACCTTGCATGGTAGCCAAAAGATCTCCAGAATCTGTTACCTAGGAGGATTCGAAATTCTCAAAGAATCGCCCCAATAGCAATTACAGATCCAGGAAGATCGTGAGATGCGGCAAAACATTCGAGGTCCCCCTAGAAACCTCACCGAACAAGTTAGCATCGACGACTCGAATCCTGAAAAACAGGTACGCATCGGATCCGAGCTACCTCTCGAAACAAAAAAGGAACTCATCGAATTCCTAAAAAGCAACGTTGGAACCTTCGCATGGACCACCAGTGACGTGAAAGGCATCGATGCGAATGTCACCACCCATAAGCTTAACGTAGACCCCACTTTCAAACCGATCAAACAAAAGCGTCGTAAGCTAGGCCTAGAAAAGGCTCAAGCTGTTAACGACGAAGTTGACCGACTAACGAAAGCCGGGTCCATTCGAGAAGTACTTTACCCTGACTGGTTGGCTAATCCAGTAGTCGTATAAAAGAAAAACGGGAAATGGAGGATCTGCGTAGATTTCACTGATCTAAACAAGGCTTGCCCCAAAGATAGTTTCCCATTACCCCATATCGATCGTCGGGTCGAAGCTACGGCTGGCCATCAACTCTTGTCCTTCATGGACGCCTTCTCAGGATACAATCAAATCATGATGGACCCTGAGGATCAAGAAAAAACCGCATTTATAACCGAACGTGGAACCTATTTCTACAAGGTTATGCCATTCGGTTTGAAGAACGCAGGAGCCACTTATCAGAGGTTAGTGAATAAGATGTTCGCTGGACAACTCGTAAAAACTATGGAGGTCTATATCGACGATATGTTAGTCAAATCCTCAGCCGGAGAAAATCATATTTCTCACCTAAAGGAATGCTTCGACATCCTTAACAACTACGATATGAAGCTCAACCCCGCTAAATGTACCTTCGGGGTACCCTCGGGCGAGTTCCTCGGTTACCTCGTAACCGAAAGAGGCATCGAAGCCAACCCAAAACAGATAGAAACCTTCCTGGAAATGCCGTCACCTAAAACAACCAGAGAAGTACAAAGATTGACTGGACGAATCGCAGCATTGAACCGATTCATATCCAGGTCCACCGATAAGTGCCTCCCGTTCTATAAACTTCTAAAAAACAACAAGAAGTTCCTATGGGACAAGAAGTGCGAGGAAGCCTTCAAGCAATTCAAAGCCTACCTCTCCGAACCCCCAGTCCTGTCCAAACCAGTAGTAGGAGAACCACTATACCTGTACCTCGCTGTGTCAACCGCAGCGGTTAGCGGTGTGCTGGTACGAGAAGAACAAAACGAACAGAGACCTGTCTATTACGTCAGCAAAAGTCTGATAGACGCCGAAACGAGGTACCCTACTATGGAAAAATTAGCCCTAGCAGTCGTAACAGCTGCAAAGAAACTACGACCCTATTTCCAATCGCACTCGGTCATCGTAATGACCTCATATCCATTACGAACGATCTTGCATAGTCCTAGCCAATCGGGACGATTAGCTAAATGGGCCATAGAACTCAGTGAATACGACATCGAGTACAGACCTCGAGCTGCAGCAGAGGCTAAGCTCCTCGCCGATTTCGTCATAGAGCTGGCATCCGAGCACCTAGATTTAGAAACTGAAGCTCCAAAGTGGAGCCTATACGTCGATGGAGCCTCATCGAAACAAGGTTCCGGTATCGGCCTAAGGCTGACCTCTTCAGCTGGAGAGACCATCGAACAATCCTACAGGCTCGGATTCAGCGCTTCTAATAACGAGGCCGAGTATGAAGCACTAATCGCAGGGTTAAAACTCGCCCTAAGCCTCGGAATTCGAGAGTTAAATGCTTATAGCGATTCACAGCTAGTAGCTAGCCAATTCCACGGAGAATACAAGACAAGGGACGAAAGAATGGGGGCATACCTCGAAGTTGTCCAGAACCTCACTAAGCAGTTCAACAAGTTCGAGCTAACAAGGATCCCACGAGGAGAGAACTCCTCAGCAGACGCGCTGGCTGCTTTAGCCTCCACATCAGATCCCCTCGTAAAACGGATCATACCCGTAGAGGGGATCGAAAAGCCAAGTATCGACATAGCTACTAAAGCTGAGATTGACAGCAAACCAAAAGAGCAAACAGAGGTTGACCACCATCAGACGGTAGCAACCAAAGTTCTCACAGCATTCTGGTTCCCGAAAACCAAAACGGGCAGCTTCAAAAAACATACCTCCGGGGGCACGATCCTGACTCCGGACTCATATGTCTACGCAGCCAGAACCAGAAGTCGTTCCGCCCTTGAAAATACACCCGGAGGCACGACCCAGACTCCGAACAAAGACAAAACTGAAGATATTCCCCGGAACTCGGACCCTCTGGAGCCTAATCCAACGAATATCTCCGGGGGCACTACGACATCCAGTCACGATAAAACCCGAGAACCTTGCCCCGAACAAGAACAGGAACCCCCCTCGTCTCTTCATGACAAAATCGTTGAGAGGGAGGACGGGAGAATACCAATTATGCAGTACATTTTGGAGGGTGAGACCCCACCCCATAAATGGGAGGCTCGAAAGCTCAAATCATTAAGCGCAAGATACTGCATAATTAATTCTGTCCTCCATAAACGAAGCATTTCCGGACCTTACCTAAAATGCGTCCATGGCCTCGATGCCATTAGACACATGAAAGAAATGCATGACGGCTCCTGCGGAAACCACGCCGGGGGCAGAGCTCTAGCTATCCGAATTAAAAGACAAGGCTATTTTTGGCCTACCATTATCGCTGACTGTGAAGCCTACTCCTCCTCGTGTGACAAATGCCAGAGGCATGCACCGATTATACACCAGCCCGCGGAAAAATTATCCTCGATATCCGCCCCATACCCGTTCATGAGGTGGTCCATGGACATCGTAGGACCACTTGTAGCGTCGGGAAGTGGAAGAAAGAAGCTACGTTTCCTTTTAGTCTTAACAGACTACTTCACGAAATGGATAGAGGCTGAAGCTTTCCAACAGGTAACTAGATTCGAAGTCGAACGATTCGTATGGAGAGACATTGTTTGCCGACACGGCGTCCCATACGAAATCGTAACAGAAAATGGAGGACAATTCATATCACGTGACTTCAAAGCATTTTGTGACAAATGGAACATCCGTCTCACCTTTTCAACACCCCGACGTCCCCAGGGAAACGGTCAGGCGGAGGCTGCTAACAAATCAATATTAGCAAACCTCAAGAAACGCCTCGGAACCAATAAACAATCCTGGTCTGACAAGTTACACGAAGTCCTCTGGGCATTGCCGCACCACCCCACGAAAGGCTACAGAAGAAACCCCCTTCTCCTTAGCCTACGGGATGGAGGCTGTCGTCCAAGCCGAGACCATCACCGGGAGTCTCCGCCGAGAGCTCTGTACGTCTGATCCTGAAGCTAATAACCAGCTCTTATCAGACACCCTCGATTTAATTGAGGAACGACGAGACCGAGCCTTGCTTTGCATTCGGAACTATCAACAGGCAATGGCCCGACATTACAACTCCAAAGTCAGACCCCGACAGTTCGCTATAGGAGACCTAGTACTTAAGAAATTTTTCGAAGGGACCAAAGAGCCAGACGCCAGAAAATTGGGAACCAAATTGGGAAGGTCCCTATCGGATCATCCATGTGGTACGACCTGGCGTCTACAAGCTCCTAAAGGTACGAACCGGGGTACCTGAAATCCGATCGTGGAACGCCACGAATCTCAAGAGATACTATCATTAGGTACCTAAATTTCTTGAACTACGTTAGGCTTGATCCCTTGACTGGGTACGTAGGCAACTCCGTTATGAGTGCAGCCCCAACCTCATTTCAGCACTCTTTTCACCATAGCCAAAGGGGGCATATGTTTGATCAAGAACACTTAGCCCAAACAGCAATCGTGTTACTATCACAATACCATGTATTCTATAAACATTATCAATAAAACAACTACCCTCGACATCTCAGGTTTCAACATGAAATGTCTTAAAATCCTTCGAATAAACTCAGGTCTCCGCGAACCTGAACCTAAGGTCTTAAAATCCTTCGAATCGGTTCAGGTCTCCTCGAACCTGAATCTAAGGTCTTAAAATCCTTCGCACAAATCCAGGTCTCCACGAACCTAAACCCAAGGTCTTAAAATCCTTAATAACCTCGAAGGTCTTGAAATCCTTCAAACAAATTTATCTTATCACAAATCTGAACCTAAGGTCCTAAAACCCTTAGTAATCTCGAAGGTCTTAAAACCCTTCAAACAAATTTAGGTTCCTACGAACCTAAACCCAAAGGTCTTCAAATCCTTAACAAAATTCAAAAGGTCATAGAACCCATCGAATCGAACTCAGGTCCTTAAGTACCTCGAGCTAATCCCGATGTATTAGGAATTCCTCTCTAAGGTCCTCATCACCAAAAACACTCGAAGTTCTCGAGACCTGTTATTTACGGGACCCGAGACCTGATCCCAACAAGTCACTAGACCTCACATCTAATTATCACGATACATGTTCTAACAGAAGTTCAACCTTATCCAAAAATGGATTAAAATAAGTCAAGTGACTTAGAGAAAGGATCGAATCAAGACTGAAACACAAGCAAAGGTTTAAAAGCCTCCCCAGGCCACTTAAGGTTCAAAAGATCTTAACATAAACGAAGGTTTAAAAGCCTCCTCAGGCTATAAGTCATGAAAACAAACGCAATAAAGCCACTTAGGCAGAAGTCTTAAAAAACACAAGAACATAATTCAAAAGAGCCTCAGCTCTTAATCTTCTTTGTCGCCAGAGCCCCTCTCGGCATCCTTATCTCCCTCGACCGGCTCGTTCACTTTGAATGGGACTCCTTCGTCCGTCCCCTGGTCGTCACCTCCCAGAGTCATCTCGACAGGAGCTAAGACAGGATCCACCAAGCCTAAGTTAGAACCATACTCTCCGGAAAAGGACGGTTTAAACATATTAATCTCAAAAGTACCTTAGCTCTCTGAAAGCTGTGGACGGGGAAGCTTGCTAACTGAGAAGTCAGAAACCTGAGCCTTCTCATACGCAATGGTCGCCTCTGGAATCAGAGCCATCAGGCGATTGTACTCTTCCTCCGCACTCGCGATCTCATTGTTCAGCATATCCTTCAGAAGTTCGGTATTAGCCTGAAGCTCCTGAGCGTAAACTAGAGAGTCGACCTCGCCTTTCTTCCTAGAGAACTTCTCCTTAACGGAGGCTAGGATCTTGTTATAAGCATCGGCAACCTCCTTCTTCCCTCTCCTAACGGCTAGCTTAACCTCAGCCTCCTTATTCTTCTGGCTATCTTGAGACGAAGCGATCAGGTCCCGAACCTGCTGCTCGGCTATCTTCAGGGCAGCCTCCAACTCGTTAATCCTCCTGCTCTTCACCTGGAAATCGATCGCTTGACTCTCGATCTTTCCTTTCTGGGTATCGGCCTTAGAACCAAGTCTGCTGACTTCGGCTTGGAGTTCGGAGACTTGGACTCGAGCCTGATCGAGCTCTGCTTTGGTAGCCTTGACTAGCTAAGTGACCTGAGCTAACTCCCCAGCACCGGGAGCATTGTGCAAGGCATTCTCAAACTTAAGCTGAGCCCTGTTAACAGCTCCGGCCAACTGCAAAAATATAACAAAATGTTAACTATCTTTCTAAGAAAAGCAAACCAGGAAAAAATTAAAAATTTAATACCTGACCCAGGTAATGAGCTATCTCGAGATACTCATCTTTGTTGGTCAGGTCGTTGATTGAAGGGAGGGAGCATCCTGTTCTCTTCATGTGCCTCATCATTGTCGCCAGGCCCCAAGTATCATCCAAGACCGATCCAGGTTTCGAGTGGGTGAAATTCCAGCCGACAGTTCCTCCCCTGGAAGACGAGGAGGAGGACCTGGAAGGCCTGTCGCCCTGATCGGTCCTGGGTCTCTTAGTTCTCGGGAGCTCAACCTCAGGAGTACCCTTGGACACCTGGAAAGCAGCATCCGGTACTGGAACCTCAGAATGAGGAATAGCGTCCTGAGCTCTTGGGTCGGCGGGGCTGACATCTTTAGCAGGTACGGAAGTTCCGTCGTCAAGGACCTCCTTCACGGAACTGAGGAAGGATCCTCCCTGATTCTTCTCACTCCCACGTGAGGTGCTATTTGCTTTGGCCGGTCTACCCTTAGTACGGAATGACGTTTGAAGAGGCATCTTGTTCGTTTGAGTCCTTTCGGTTTCGGAAGTGCTGGCTCCGGTTGAGATTGATACCACCGAGTTACCTTCAGAAACTGAATAAATAGAAAGTCATCAAGGCTCGCAGATCTTGAAAACCAAACTCGAGTTAGAGGAAAGAGATTACCTTCTAGATCTGCGACAGACACAGGATCTAAAAAGGAAGCGTTGTAGCGATCCGGGAATCTAGCTGAACCTATCCGCGAGGTAGTATAAGCTCCCCAGGTACAAGGACTTTGCTGCAGTCTTCGGAACAGAGCTCTGGTGCGTTTGCCGGAGAGTTTTGGAGGATCCTCAATAACTGCAAGCAGAGCCAAAGAGTTAATAGATCGCAACAAAAATAATAACATTGAGCACATCCCTAAAAATCCTAACCAGAGGCATCGGACCAAGTAGCTTTGAGGTCCCGACCCACGGGAACCGTCAACGGATCAATTTTGACATAGAAATACTTCTTCCTCCAATCATCGTCGCTACCAGAGAATTTGAAAATACACAACCTGGGGCGACCAGGAAGATAATAGGTTCCGCTACCATCTTCCTTCGAAGAGCTCTCTTTTATCGAAAAGAGGCTCATCAGATCGGTAAGTCCAACGGTAATACCCTCCTCCTTGGACCTGGTGATAAAACCATTTATCACCCGGATAACCGAAGGGCAAAGCTGGGAGAGGGCTAGTTGGTAGTGATCGAGGAGATCCAACAGGAGGGTCGGAAGTGGAAATCTCAGATGACACTTGGAGATGTACTTCTCGTGGACACAGAACCAACCCTTCGGAGCAGTTTCCGGGGTTTCTTCGGGTTTACAGGCCCTGGTAAACTCTTTCCGACCGTGAGCCGGGACCATCAGGTTAACAACCTCCTGACTCAGTAGCAAAGAAGGCGAATGAGATCCAGAAGGGACACCCCCACTGGAGCCACCTATCTTCTTCGCCCGCTTAGAGACTCTCGTAGCGATCGTCTCCTTGGCTTTTTTCTTCTCTCGCTTCATCTTTTCCCCAATTTCTTGCTTAACCTTCAGAAATTTATCTCCGGAAGGAGTGATTCCGAATTCTCCAGAACCTTCCTTTTGGTGACTCATAATGAGGAGGAGCAAAGAAAATCGAAGGATAGAAAATAAAGAATAAATCTAACTAGCAGAACGAAATCTTTGAAAGCAAGGATTTTTACAGAAGAAGCAATCGAAAACAATTTTTTGTAAAAAAAAAAAAAGAGACGCAGTAAAATAAAGGGGGAGAAGGGAAGTTACCTAGGAAACCAAATCGAGACGTGGGGAAGATGGAAAGCGTAGTAGTTAATGTTCGCAGCTTTATATCCCATCAAACCTCGAGATTCAGAGAGAACTTTTCGAATTCTCTCTATTTGAGCCGTTGATCCTGTTAAATACATTTATAGCCGTCCGATTAGGCGAATAATATCTTCAAAAAGAGATAACTGGTAATCATTATCTCAACGAAAAGATTGAGTTCAGGCGGCTAGGTTTAGCTTCCTAGACAAAGAATCTTCCCTCGAAAGCTGGGGGCAACTGTTGGGCCCGAATATGGCTCGCTAGCTAAATACTAAAAGACGGGAGCTAACGATGGGTCGCGATAGGCCCACCATGGAGTAAAACCATAGAGGAAGTTAAAACAAGGCCGGAGGCTGAGCACAGGAAATATTCGCCAAAAGAGGCCACGAGAAAGAGGTAGCTCGCGACATAAAGGAAGAAGCGAAGAACCCGGTCAAAGGAAAGCTAGTGCGAATCCCTTAGTTTACGGAAGATATCTTGGAACCCGTTAGCGACGATCATACAAAGCCTGGGGCTATTTAAAGACGAAGAAACACCCTAAGACGGAAGAGCTCTAGAACATACTTTTTATCTTTTGTAATCACCAGAATATCATCTATTGTAATCATCTTTTCGTCTGAATCATTAATACAATCACATTCATTCTATAAGTTCTAACGGGATTCGGCGCACGTTATCTTTCCCTTAATTTTGACCTGATCTAAAATCTTAGAGTGAGTTTAATCCCTCACACACCTCAGGCCAAGCAAGTTCAACAAAGACAGAGAAGCAAGAGCCAACATTTCTACTGGAGCAGGTTAAACCATTGATTATTGATTCTGGTGCATCTCATCATATGATTAGTGATAATCACCTGATTAAAGATATAGAACCTGCTCATGGTCATGTCATGATTGCTAATGGAGATAGAATTCCTATTAAAGGCATTGGTGTTGAGATGTGAGGTGTTACATGAAGTATGAGATGAGGAAATGGAGTGTAGAAGTCATGTGAAGAATGAGGAGTTGAGAAACATGAAGAGGAGATCATTTGGGAGAGTTTGGCCTAGGTGTCTGTCATGTCCCCGATCCTAGATAGGATCGTCCGGACGGACCATGGTGCGAGGAGACGCACCAGTCAGGTCGTAAGACCTTGAAACAAGCGTATCATGGTCCAATAAGGAAGGTTAAGGGCATCAAGAAGCTGAGACTTAACCAGGATGTGAAAGAAACAAGTGTAAAGGAGCTGGACGAGTGATCCGGGAGCTGGACGAGGTCTAGATCAAGCTCGATCAGCTAGGTGCAGCTGGAAGATAGCTCACCTAAGTGTGATCAGCTCACAGGAGCTGGAGGACTAGCTCACTCAGCTGGGAGCAGTTGGTATTCAGCTCAACTCAGTTGGAGGAAGTGTTCTGGTCCGGACCAGTGTGGTCGGGTCAGGCGATTACGGGGTGAGCCGATGGTCCGGGTGCAAGGTGGTTTGTCTTAGGCATGGACCAGGGAGTTGGCAAGCTTCCAGGAGTGTGAGCTAAGGCTCAGTGGACGATTTTGTGGAAAGGAAGAAAAGAAAGAAACTGCCAAAGGGCGGTTACGGGCGGTTGAGAAAGGGAGAAACTGCCCTTTTGGATCTAAGGACTTGGTAACTGCCTCCCAGGCGGTTATGGACGGTTGGGGATCGATTTCCCTTCTATTTTCTTTGTCTCTGTCGAAAATATTCAGATAAGAAGACAGAAAACTCAGACAACTTCCAGAGAAAAAGAGAGAGAGATGTGAAGGCAGCAAAGGGGCAGGTTTGAGGGCAATCAAGAGGGGAGTTGAGAAAGACCCTCTGGTGAGTTTTGATTATTGTTTGCCATGCCCTGGGCTTCCTCTACATCCATAGAAGACACAAAAATAGCCTGGAGAGAAGATAGGAGGCCGGATCTAACTTCTAAGGGCTGAGACAGCCTTGAAGGCAGATGTGTGTAGAAAGGCAGTTTCTTGGAAACAAAGAGGGAAGTGATGAACGACTTTTGGATGGGTTTTGATCATGGATGATCATTCCCTGGACTTCCTCTATAGTCTGGGAACACACGCAGATGGTTAAGAGAAAAGGGAGAAGGCCAGACTCCACTCTGAAAGGCATGAACAGCCTTGAAGGTGGATGCAGTGCAGAAACTGGTTTCATGGGAGTTCCATGGATGGGCAGTTTGGTACGACCCTTGATTGGATCTTACTAATACTGGAGATATGTGATAAGACTTGATGGAGGCATGCTTTGTAGAAGCATGGTCGTCCATGACAAGGGATGACACAAGATCTACAATCATCATTGATGAGGTAACATGTTTATGATTACTTTCTGGTTTATGTTTATGTCTCTTGAGGTGCGAATGAGGCCAAGTATGGCACGCCCTTGGAGACCAGATATTGTGATGTATTGTAGGGATACAGGACTGTGAGGAAAGGGGTGGATCTTAGTTGATCTAATTCATCCATGTGGGATGATGGTTAGAAGCCACACATCGGTTAGTGATTCATGGTGGATCATGGGTGAACCGGATCTGTGGTCTTGCATTCTCTATGAATCCAGGACGTGTCACTATGATATAGTGAAATTAAGGCATGCTAGTTATCAGCCTTGGTGTTGGTAAGCTAGGTGTGAATGATTGGCTAAGAGCCATGAGGAAGAGTATAGCCAATACTAGGTGGTGTAGACCACAAGTATTGTGCTGGGTGTGTTTATACAAGGAAGGCCGTGTGTGATCTGATCATGGGCAAGGATGGACGACCTTATCCTTGGTTGATGGATCAAGGTGTCTGAGCTAAGTGATCAAAGGATGCACCGGTTGTATGAGCTAGACTGATCGGGTTCATTGGAACATGGTTCCATGGCCGGTTAGGAAGTGTGAAGACTCATCAGTTCTGAGTCATGTGGGGTGGTTGGTTGATTGACTTAGGATCTGATGGGCCTTGTTAGTCCATCAAAGGACTTGGTTACAGGGAAGCACACGCCTGAGACATGGTGGTACTAAACCAGGCCTTGGCCGGTTCAGTGGAACTCTCCATGGCCTTGGTTGGGCAGCTAGGTCTGGATCTCATAGTTCTGGATGGAATTGATGGGATCCGACCATGGATTCCTCTTAGTGAGGATTTATCATGATTTATCATGTGATTTGATTGGATTTATCAGGCCGGTTTGATGGTGGTTAGTTATGGCCGGTTTAGTGGGATTTGGCCAAATTCTATGTAAATTAGGCCGGTTCTGATCAATCTGATTGTGGATTCCTCTTAGTGGGGAATTATCAGTATTTTTCATGAATTTTAATTAATTTTTGGAGCATGTTTGCTTGAGGTCGTTTTTGCAGCTGAAGACTTCCCGAAGGTACTTAGTCTGTGGGGATGGTTGGCTGAATGACTAAGTACCCAAGAGAAGAGTTTATGCAGGTATAAGCAAGCTAAGTCAGCTGAGACAAAGAGCTAAAAAGCTCCGTGGATGTGGCAAAGGTATGATCTAGCAATGTTGCTTAGATCTAGATAGAATGGATTAGGGGAATGGAACCTCGGATTTGTATGAATTGGTCTGGTTCAGGATCGACCCTTTGGAGCTAGTGGTAGCTGTGTATACTAACCAAGGCTAGGGTGATTTGACCGGACCAGTTCTAGATTGGTTGTAGACCAATGGATATAATTGTTATTCCGCTGCGTCTGTGTTGATTTGATCTAAGCTAAGAATTGACTACGGTAGTCTTGAGCTTAGATCTGAGTTAGCCCTCGCCTATGGGCGATGTTTTGAATAAAGGGCGAAAAAAATTTAGAGGTTCGGTCAGTGTATGGACCGAGCGACGTAAGGCGTCGACCGCGGCCTAGTTGGCCGGGATCGGGTCTTACAAGTTGGTATCAGAGCATGCTTGATCCTGTTAAGGACAGTGCTCAGAGATGTTGAGTTCCAAACCGAAATTATTTCTGAAAACTGAGATGACTTGGAACCTTAGCTGTGGTGAGCCAAGTGAGAGTTGAGGTTAGGTTGTGGTTTCATGCTTGTGAATGGGGAAGTTCCAAGATGAGCTGGCTTAGCTAAGATGCACTCTCCAAGGGCAAGACCCTGGAAACAGAAGGGTTAGTTATCTAGTTATTTGGAAGTAATAGACGGATTGGATGATGGACGCAATGCAAGATCTTTGTATGGACGACCTGGACCAGGGAAGTAACATTGACCAGAGAGTGGCTTAGGTTGAAAGAAACGTGCAGCACTCTCTTGGGGGTTAGTGTTTTCCCTTGGTGGCCGTTCAAAACAAGTGAGCATATGCGGTGTTCATGTTCAATAAGGGAGACACTACAGGGCTGGTATACGAGTAGCTTGTGATCAGATGGATCAGCTTGGACTCGGTATAAGTCAAGGTAGGATTCCTTAGATCGAGTTGAATGGGAGAACACGATGTTGAGTTGCTTAGTGTGATGGGGATTGAAGTATATTATAAACACTCTTGTGAATGGTATGGGACGTTCACAGAAGTGTGACACTTTGGAGAATGGTATGGGACATTTTCCAAATGTGTAATCAAACTAAGATCCTACTCATCTAGGTACTTAATGATCGGTGGTGTCGAAACACACAGACTTTTTGATGCTGGAACTACACATGGTTTTGTGAGTCCAGATATGATCGAAAAGGGTATGTTCCGGGTTGGAATCTGGAATGGTCCTGACAAAGTGAGTGTGGCCGGAGGGCAGATTATGAACTCACTAGGTCTGGTTAAGTACATTCCAGTGATGATTTTGGACAGGCCGATGCCTGTAGATCTGATTGATGATCTTGGACAGGCCGATGCCTGTAGATCTGACTGTGATCTTGGACAGGCCGATGCCTATAGATCTGACTGTGATCTTGGACAGGCCGATGCATGTAGATCTGACTGTGATCTTGGACAGGCCGATGCCTGTAGATCTGATTGTGATCTTAGACAGGCCGATCCTTGTAGATCTGATTGTGATCTTGGACAGGACGATGCCTGCAGATTTGATTGTGATCTTGGACAGGCCGATGCCTGTAGATCTGATTGTGATCTTGGACAGGCCGATGCCTGTAGATCTGATTATTGTCCTCCTAAAGAATCATGAGATGATCTTAGGCATGGACTGATTTGGAAAGAATCGGGCAACTCTTGATTGTCACCATTGAATGGTGCAGCTTGAGAATGAGTTTGGACCCCCGATAAGGTTCCAAGGTATTAAGCCGACCTCTTGTTGTTTAGTGGTTTCAGCAATCCCGGTGGAAAGGATGCTTGGAAATGGTTGTGAGGCCTTATTGGCTACCATTTACACTAATGAGGTCGTAGGGGGTGGTGGCCCGGATGGGATACCGTTGGTTCATGAGTTCAAGGATGTGTTTCGGGCGCTGCAGGGTGTGCCCCCTGGCAGGGCTGACCCGTTCATGATCGAACAAAAACCTGGAACGTCCCCAATGTCCAAAAGTCCGTATCGTATGGCACCGTTCATACGCCATAGTGTATTGCTTTGGAAAGCACCAGTTCTTTTTGTGAAACAGAAAGATGGTAGCTTCAGGCTGTGTATTGATTGATATGGTTGAGTCCTGGAGTGGACCAGAACCGTATTATGATCAAGTCCGGTAAGGGACGAGGATCAGGACACGACCTACTCGGAGATGGACCTATGGTCGGAATGCACCGTCGAGTCTCTAAGTGGACCAGGACCGGAATATGATCACGTCCTAAATGGACCAGGATCGAAATATAACAAAGTCCAGTGATGGACAGAAGTTAAGTTGAGTCGGTTTAGTCTTGTAGAGACTAAGATCGCAATATGGCCAAGCTGGGAAAGGCTGTGGCTGGTTAAGGAATGATCCAGTAATTTGTGGCTGGAATCATAAACCTTGGTGTCTGGGAAGGACTTACGTAAACTGGACAATCTGTTAGGACTCGTGGTAGAACGAGAAGCCTAAAGATTGGAACAAGTTCTTAAGACTTGACTGGTACAGCGAGTGGCTTGGAGATTGGATTGATTTACTAAGGCCCGGTTACGCAGTATGTTCTTAAGAACTGAATATGATCTAGTCGTGGACTAGATTCAGAGAGTAATAGACTTGGTGTTTACTAGAACCGCAACCTGGAGAGTTGGGCCTGTAATACAAGTCATGTCCTTGTATGGGTGCTTGATGGACCAAAGGATGGACCACTTGATAAGATTTTGGATTAAATCTCTATCAAGTGGGGGAGACTTGTATTTATGATGATCAAAATGTGGTCAGTGAGAAGGAACAAGGAGGGAGATGCAACAAATTGGTTAGGGAGAACCAATCGAGCATGCTCCATGTTCCAAATGCAAAGAGTTCGGTTGGAACCTTTGTCATGAGACAAGACGTCAGCACCACTGGATTCGAGGACGAATCCATCCTAAGTGGGGGAGACTTGTCATGTCCCCGATCCTAGATAGGATCGTCCGGACGGACCATGGTGCGAGGAGACGCACCAGTCAGGTCGTAAGACCTTGAAACAAGCGTATCATGGTCCAATAAGGAAGGTTAAGGGCATCAAGAAGCTGAGACTTAACCAGGATGTGAAAGAAACAAGTGTAAAGGAGCTGGACGAGTGATCCGGGAGCTGGACGAGGTCTAGATCAAGCTCGATCAGCTAGGTGCAGCTGGAAGATAGCTCACCTAAGTGTGATCAGCTCACAGGAGCTGGAGGACTAGCTCACTCAGCTGGGAGCAGTTGGTATTCAGCTCAACTCAGTTGGAGGAAGTGTTCTGGTCCGGACCAGTGTGGTCGGGTCAGGCGATTACGGGGTGAGCCGATGGTCCGGGTGCAAGGTGGTTTGTCTTAGGCATGGACCAGGGAGTTGGCAAGCTTCCAGGAGTGTGAGCTAAGGCTCAGTGGACGATTTTGTGGAAAGGAAGAAAAGAAAGAAACTGCCAAAGGGCGGTTACGGGCGGTTGAGAAAGGGAGAAACTGCCCTTTTGGATCTAAGGACTTGGTAACTGCCTCCCAGGCGGTTATGGACGGTTGGGGATCGATTTCCCTTCTATTTTCTTTGTCTCTGTCGAAAATATTCAGATAAGAAGACAGAAAACTCAGACAACTTCCAGAGAAAAAGAGAGAGAGATGTGAAGGCAGCAAAGGGGCAGGTTTGAGGGCAATCAAGAGGGGAGTTGAGAAAGACCCTCTGGTGAGTTTTGATTATTGTTTGCCATGCCCTGGGCTTCCTCTACATCCATAGAAGACACAAAAATAGCCTGGAGAGAAGATAGGAGGCCGGATCTAACTTCTAAGGGCTGAGACAGCCTTGAAGGCAGATGTGTGTAGAAAGGCAGTTTCTTGGAAACAAAGAGGGAAGTGATGAACGACTTTTGGATGGGTTTTGATCATGGATGATCATTCCCTGGACTTCCTCTATAGTCTGGGAACACACGCAGATGGTTAAGAGAAAAGGGAGAAGGCCAGACTCCACTCTGAAAGGCATGAACAGCCTTGAAGGTGGATGCAGTGCAGAAACTGGTTTCATGGGAGTTCCATGGATGGGCAGTTTGGTACGACCCTTGATTGGATCTTACTAATACTGGAGATATGTGATAAGACTTGATGGAGGCATTCTTTGTAGAAGCATGGTCGTCCATGACAAGGGATGACACAAGATCTACAATCATCATTGATGAGGTAACATGTTTATGATTACTTTCTGGTTTATGTTTATGTCTCTTGAGGTGCGAATGAGGCCAAGTATGGCACGCCCTTGGAGACCAGATATTGTGATGTATTGTAGGGATACAGGACTGTGAGGAAAGGGGTGGATCTTAGTTGATCTAATTCATCCATGTGGGATGATGGTTAGAAGCCACACATCGGTTAGTGATTCATGGTGGATCATGGGTGAACCGGATCTGTGGTCTTGCATTCTCTATGAATCCAGGACGTGTCACTATGATATAGTGAAATTAAGGCATGCTAGTTATCAGCCTTGGTGTTGGTAAGCTAGGTGTGAATGATTGGCTAAGAGCCATGAGGAAGAGTATAGCCAATACTAGGTGGTGTAGACCACAAGTATTGTGCTGGGTGTGTTTATACAAGGAAGGCCGTGTGTGATCTGATCATGGGCAAGGATGGACGACCTTATCCTTGGTTGATGGATCAAGGTGTCTGAGCTAAGTGATCAAAGGATGCACCGGTTGTATGAGCTAGACTGATCGGGTTCATTGGAACATGGTTCCATGGCCGGTTAGGAAGTGTGAAGACTCATCAGTTCTGAGTCATGTGGGGTGGTTGGTTGATTGACTTAGGATCTGATGGGCCTTGTTAGTCCATCAAAGGACTTGGTTACAGGGAAGCACACGCCTGAGACATGGTGGTACTAAACCAGGCCTTGGCCGGTTCAGTGGAACTCTCCATGGCCTTGGTTGGGCAGCTAGGTCTGGATCTCATAGTTCTGGATGGAATTGATGGGATCCGACCATGGATTCCTCTTAGTGAGGATTTATCATGATTTATCATGTGATTTGATTGGATTTATCAGGCCGGTTTGATGGTGGTTAGTTATGGCCGGTTTAGTGGGATTTGGCCAAATTCTATGTAAATTAGGCCGGTTCTGATCAATCTGATTGTGGATTCCTCTTAGTGGGGAATTATCAGTATTTTTCATGAATTTTAATTAATTTTTGGAGCATGTTTGCTTGAGGTCGTTTTTGCAGCTGAAGACTTCCCGAAGGTACTTAGTCTGTGGGGATGGTTGGCTGAATGACTAAGTACCCAAGAGAAGAGTTTATGCAGGTATAAGCAAGCTAAGTCAGCTGAGACAAAGAGCTAAAAAGCTCCGTGGATGTGGCAAAGGTATGATCTAGCAATGTTGCTTAGATCTAGATAGAATGGATTAGGGGAATGGAACCTCGGATTTGTATGAATTGGTCTGGTTCAGGATCGACCCTTTGGAGCTAGTGGTAGCTGTGTATACTAACCAAGGCTAGGGTGATTTGACCGGACCAGTTCTAGATTGGTTGTAGACCAATGGATATAATTGTTATTCCGCTGCGTCTGTGTTGATTTGATCTAAGCTAAGAATTGACTACGGTAGTCTTGAGCTTAGATCTGAGTTAGCCCTCGCCTATGGGCGATGTTTTGAATAAAGGGCGAAAAAAATTTAGAGGTTCGGTCAGTGTATGGACCGAGCGACGTAAGGCGTCGACCGCGGCCTAGTTGGCCGGGATCGGGTCTTACAGTGTCCGTACATGTCCGTACAAGAGACCGTACAAGGTAATAGTCACAACAGGGTAAAAAGGAGTTACCCGGGTGAAGTAATCCGCATGGTTACTTCTCTTCTTTACCTTGGAAGCATATGACTGCTGGAAGAGATCATAGGCGCGTCTGACAGGCTGGCACAGGCTGTCAGGATCAAGCCCAAAGATACCTTGATGCCAAAAGCGTGTGGCTCCTCCCATTGGCTCTTTTCAAATAGACGCTCCCTTCTGCCTTTGACCTCGCATGCTTGCTACACTTTACTTAGCTGAAAGCCCTTGTACAATCATCTATATAAATTGTAAACACTCTCTATTATTAATCTAAGCAGAGTTTATGAGTCTCTTTCTCTCATTTGTTCTTGGTGTTCATCATGATACACTTTTAATCTCTTAAATCATTTCTTAATCTCCTTAATCTCTCTCAAATCTCTCTTTATCTCTCAATAGCTTCTATTATTTCTCTAAAATTATATGGTATCAGAGCCAGGTTGGCTTTGGTATTGAGATCTAGCGTACGTGTTCTTCAGATTTCATTCAAGTTTCAAAAGGTGTTCTTGGCGGTTGAAGGATGATGGATAACAACCACTACAACAACAAAGTCATCTCGGTTCCGGTTGCTCTCAAGGGAGGAAGCAACTACTTGCTGTGGTCTAGACTGGTGAAGACTGCGATTGGGAGGCTAGGGCTATGGAGTCACATCAGAGATGAAGCTCAGAAGAAGCCAGTGGCCAGAGAAGATGAAGACATGAAGGAAAAGGAGCAAGCTTTAGCTGAGTACAAGAAGTGGGTGCAAGATGACTTGATGGTGCTATCCGTGCTGCAAGGGTCTCTTGAGGTTCCCCTTCTTTAAGCTTACAGATACTGTGAGACTCCTAAACACCTATGGGAGACACTCCAGAAGACTTTTGGTAATGAAACCAATCATAGCCGAGTGTTTGAGCTGAAAGGAGCTATTAACTCCTTGGTGCAAGATGGTGAAGAGTTCACCAAACATTTGGGGAAGTACAGATCTTTATGGTCTGAACTTGAAAGCTTGAGAGCCAACACCATTGATCAAGAGGTTCTTGTGGAAAGGAGAGAACAAGACCAAGTGTTCGGGCTGTTGATGACATTGGATCCACCATACAAGGATGTTATTGCACATCTTCTGAGCTCTCCGAGATTACCAACAATGGAGGAAGTGTGTAAGCAACTTCAGAAGGAAGAAGGGTGATATCACTCAAATTACCCTAAGGAGTGACTTTACTCTCTCAAATAAGAGGTTCAGTTGTAATACTTAGGGATCAAATCCACAAGGAGCTAGGGAACCAATCAGATCTAATAGTTATATGATTAAGCTAGGAAAATAGGTTTAAAGCAGTAAATAAATATTGCAAATAATATATAAAACAGTAAACAAGTTGAACAAAACAATTATTCAACAAGGCACGGAGTTGTTTGATGGAAGGACTTTTCAAGGTTCCTAATCAAATGATGTAGTATATAAGATTGTCGAACCAGTTCTAAGTGACCACAAGCAAAGGGAATACAAGTCTATGCTTAATCTAAATGCAATCATTAAAGGAGATGATTATTAAACTAAGACAATATCTAAAATGCAAGAAAATATAAAGCTTTCTTTCTTTATGAGGAGATGAGACCCATGGGCTAAGGGAATTGACCTTGGGGGATCAAGCATCAATCTAAGGGTGGCAGCTAACAATCAATGTATCAACCTTAGGCCTAGGCACAAGTCTAAACAAACTCTATGGTCAAGAAGAATGTTCATTTGCTAACACATCTCAAAATCAAATGGTCATTGGCTGAATAACATGCAAGCAATCATTAAGAACAAGCCTACTAGCCATCTTAACACCTTTACAACAAATGGTGTTTGGTAAAGAATGTTAAAAGCTTAGTAGAGTTGGTCCAGACATTTCATAGAACACCTTGTGGGTGGGAAATGTCTAGAACTCAACCTTTGAGAGGCCAACTCAAAAGAAGCATTAAAAGCACTCTACTAGCAAGGAACAAGATAGATCTACACTAAAACACCCTAGATCTAGCCTAATCACCCCTTAGTCTCCCTAACCCATGGATCTTAAATGGATCTACTCACTAATCCACATGATTACTCTTAAATCCATGAGGAATCCAAGCTTAATAATGAAGAGGAAGAAAGGGGATGAAATCAAACAATCAAGAACACAAAGATGAGATGAGATTATGATTCAAAGATAAAACTTTACTTAAAGGTTTGTGTTCTTAGAGAGAAAATAACATAAGTCCCATATTAGGGATAACAAGAATATTTATACTAGGCTTAGAAAACCTAGATACATCATGAGAAATTACTAAAAGGTCCTTGGAGTCAAATGTGTCTCAACCAATGGGAAGAAGGCATGAAATTCGGTCAGGGGTAAACCAAATGGTCCAACCCGGTCCACTCCTACCCGGCCGTCCATGTTCTGGCCGTCCTCCAGTCCGACCGGGTGCAGCAAGCCGGACTGCCCTACCCGGTCCACTCTCTTCAGCCTTAGCTTTCTCCCGACCGGGGTCATCAAACCGGTCCACTCCTACCCGGCCGTCCGTTCTGCTGGCGTCCAGTCCGACCGGGTGCAGCAAGCCGGACTGCCCTACCCGGTCCACTCTCTTCCAGCTCAGCTTTCTCCCGACCGGGGTCATCAAACCGGTCCACTCCTACCCGGCCGTCCGTTCTGCTGGCGTCCAGTCCGACCGGGTGGAGCAAGCCGGTCCGTCCGTCCCGGTCATGCCTTGGACGCGTCTTCACTTCCCGACCGGGTGTCCCTTCCCGGCCAGCCCTCCCCGGCTTGGTCTCGTCCAGCACCTCTCAACCGACCGGGTACCTCTCACAGGCTTAGTCATCCCGGACCACTCTCATCCAACTGCTCTTTTCCCGACCGGCTGCTCGAACCCGGACTGATCTACCCGGCCAGCCTGACATGCTTCAAGTGAACTGATCATAACTCCTCCAATACAGGTCCAAATGACTTGAAACCACTTCCATTGGAAAGCTAACTAAATTTTCTGTGTCTCCAAAAAATCTTAGCATCAGAAGACATTTCTAAGGCCTCTGTCCATGCTCATATTTGTCTTGACCAGATCATGGATTGACTTCTCTTTTCATGGCCAAACTTGATTCTTCACCTCTTTTGGGGCCATAAGGCTTCCAAACACCTCAAATCACACCAAAGCATACTCCAACACCTGATAAGGACAAATGAACTCAAAATGGACCTAAACATGCCTAATGCCTAACTTATATGATAAAAATGCATGAGATATGTATGCTATAAACATGTAAAAATGCAAGATATCAGGCTCTACGCAGAACTTATGCATGAGTTGATACAGTGCTCACCATGATCTTAGATCAGCTTTCGCTTGTCTCAAGAGGGTCATAGCATGTTTAGGATGTTATCAGGAATTGTATTAAAAGAATAATGCAATCCAAGTTCATGTTCTAGTTCATGACTCTAGAAACAAGCATTAAGAACATCCTAACAATGAATATCACAACTTAGCAATCTATAGTTGGGGTTAATCCCACATAACCTTTCTGAACCCTAAATCCAACAGGTGGATCTATTCAGACATGAAGTTTGTCACAGAAATCATAGATGAATAGATATAAAACTGAAATATAATAGATAATAAAAATCAATGGAGTTCCAGGAGGACTCTTATGGAGTTCCTCCCTTCTCTCCTAGAGAGACAATGAATGAAAGAAAGCTTAGAAAGTGTGTAAAGTGTGTAGCCGTCAACAATGGCTTAGAAATAACATAAATAGGGTTTCTGGTCGTCCAAAGGCATTCTGGTAATTTGTGATAGCTTCTGGGCTTCAGGCGGTCATAAAATATAGTTGGACCACATTCTGGAATCCATATCGATCGATATGAAGGCTTTCCAATCGATCGATATACATTCCTCTTCTCGACAGCCTTCTCTCGCGAGGCAGACTGACCACTCTTCAGTAAAACGGGCATAACTTCTGCTACAAGATGCTGATTGACCTGCGACCAGTGTCGTTGGAAAGCTAACTCAAAGCTATATCTCGTGTAAAAATATGGGCTAAATCCAACCGTGGAAAGGTCTCCATCCATAGCTAAACATCTGACGCGTCTGTGCAGTTATGCACCTCAAAAGACTCCAAAATCACCATATTTCTCCAGAATGTACCTGAACCTGTAAATACTCTAAATAGACTCTATATCGTAGTAAATATATATAAAAACACCTATAGACCATGGCTAAAAATGGGTAAAATCCATGGTGGATCAACTCCCCCAGACTTACCATTTTGCTTGTCCTCAAGCAAAACCAATAGGCAGTCTCTCTGAAAGAGGTTTAAAAACAGCAGGGACTCACATGATTTAAAACTTAGAATCATCACCTCTACAATATTGCAATCCACATCTAAAAAGTCCTAATCACAAAAGCACATTATACCATATCCTAGCTTAGCAACCAAATTCACCTAGCCAACAACTTAGCAAATCTTGTCTGACATTCCCCTCTACCAACCTCATTTCTTAACATAAATAAAAGTGTAGGCTTTACCTTGGGAGTATCGATCACAAGATGCAAGGATTCTCAAACAAGTATCTGGACCTGCAGGTAAAAGTTAGTTCATATCTTCTCTCTCTACTTATTTCTCTCTCAGTCAAAATCTGCTTCCATTGCAAGATCATTGACCAAGATTGGACAGGCTTCCATGAATCAAGACTTAATGGTGGTTGCCACCAAGTCCTGTTCACTTCTTTTTGACCTATATCCAAGAATTCATATGAATCGAACCTTGATGATTGCCGCCACCAAGTCCCGTTCGAATTCTTTTTGTTGGAATCCTTATGAAGCAAGCCTTAATGGTTGTAGCCACCAAGTCCTGTTCGGATTCCACCTAACTAAAAACATATATATATATATATATATTTTTTTGTTTTTATCTAGGGTCGAAATGGAGAGAGAGAAGGTGATAAATCTACACAAGGCTTTTACCTTCCAGACATGTATGAAGAATCCGATCCCATGTATACCAAGCCCCCAAGACAAGCAATTGAGTCAGGTTTAGTGTTGGAGGTCAGCTTTGGTTCCTTCAAACAATCTTAGCAAGTGTTGATAGTTGACAGGTTGATCCGCTTTAGTATCTTTAGTACTATCTGCAATCAGTAAGTCTAGAATGGTGCTAAAGAGTGGTTAGATAACAAGCATAATTCTAATAAGTTCATTATCCCCTTCTTGACTGAATAAAAACTTTTGAAAAATATTTTATAAGACTCACAATAAACCAGTATCAGTAAACATCTCCCCAAACTTAAATTATACACTGTCCCCAGTGTATATCCAGCCGGAGTTATGTTGAGGATATAAATCATAAGTACACAAAGTAACAAGTAGAATCGATATACCTGACCGGATTAGGTGTCGATCGATGGAAATAGGTTACCATCGGTCGCTGCAAGTTATGTACTTTCGATCGATATCGACATGCTCACATCGGTCGAAATGATGGGCAATCGTCTACTTGGATCCTTTTTTTTAATATATATAGCTAACTAAAACACAATATTTGTAGAACCTCCCCCAGACTTAAAACAACACTGTCACCAGCATTATCCAGTCTAAGATTGGTGGGAAAATAAATTATAAGGACAATATTTAACAAGAAAAAACGGTATACCTGACTTTGATGTGAATATCGACCAACACAGTTAAGTGGCGATCGATACTTTTGATGCTTTGTCGAGCGATACTAGCTAGCCATCGTCGATTCCTATGGAAACTCGTCTTCCTCGGGTATTTCTCCTTTTTCCTAACATAAATAAAACACTAACTAGTAGTAATAATAAAACCAATAATCTAAATATTATATTTTTTTTTGATGAACAGTGACTCTGCTACAGTAACTCTGCTATAGTAACTCCCGATTTCCTGCTACAGTGTCGCTCGATGCTATAGTGCCGTCGTTACTGTTCACTTTTTTTTCTCTTTTTTGTTTTGTTTTACCTGCAATAACTAAATGCAAAAATCAGTAATAAATAAAATTAAAATCAAATTTAAAACAAACCTAACAGTGGGTTGCCTCCCACTCAGCCCTTATTTTTAGTCATTAGCTTCACTTCTGGAGATCTGATTCAGTCCAGATGAGAATGAGATCTTGCTCCAAACCAAGTCTCAATGTCTACTCTCTGAAGCTTTATCATTCTTGTGTGAATCTATCATCTCAGCAATAAGGAGTGCCCTAAGCTTTGCAAATTGTTGTGAGAAGCATCTGCTGCGCACTCTGAATTTCCTGATACCATCTGAGAAGTGAGGAATCACTGATAACTGAGGATCTCCCTTGATCTTTTTCCTCTTCTTCGAATTCCTCCTCTTCTTTCCCCCAGACTTGTCTGATCGCATGGTGGTGCCTCCATCAAAAAGATTTTGACACACTTCAAACTCATTCTGCTCTGATTCGGGAAGGGTGTCGATCGATGGTATTTGATAGGTGTCGATCGATTATGAAGTGGTACAGTCGATCGATTTCGGATTGCTTATGTCGCTCGATAGTGCTTCTGTTGGGCCTTTATCTACTTCATCTGTAAATCGCAGGCCTTTCTCAAAAGCTTCTACGTGTTGTTGATCATCCAATACCTCAATGTAAGAACTCAGATACACACCTTTATCTGGTGGGATAGGAGATTCAGCTTCAAACAATGCGAATGGAACCATAAGCTTCACATGGTCATATATCCTCTTCACTCTTTTGTGAAACCCATCAGCTTCTTCTGTCCAGATAGGTGGTCTCTGATATTTAGGGACAGCAGGGTGTGAGGTCTTAGACATGTGCATTATCTCCTCAATCGGTCCTGGTTCAATCGGGTATCTTGATAGTTCATCCAAACATGGGTATCGATCAATGCAATCGGGTGAGTGTCGATCGATGCAGTCGAGTGTGTTCAATCGGGTATCTTGATACAAAAGAAGGCAGACAACTCCTGAGGAAGTGGTGAGAGTAAAGAGGGTGTGATCTAACTCAGACTTCCTAAAGCCTTGCCCATTCATTGTAGTACTCAGCTTGTTGTACCAAGCTCTTGGTGATTGCTTCAACCCATAGATTGCCTTCTTTAGTCTCAAGACATTCCCTGGCTTCACAAGACTCTCAAGACCCGGTGGAGGATGCATATATACTTCATCTTCAAGCTCTCCTTGAAGAAAGGCATTCTTCACATCCATCTGCCAAAGTCCCCACTCAAGGTTCACAGCAAGAGATAGGACTATTCTGATTGTATGTAGCTTGGAAACAGGAGCAAATGTATCAATGTAGTCTTCTCCATAGGTCTGAGTGTATCCTCTTGCAACCAGTCTAGTCTTCTTTCTGTCCACAGTTCCATCAGCCTTATACTTGATAGTGAATATCCATCTACTGGTCACAGCCTTCTTCCCTTTTGGCAATGCACTCTCATACCAAGTGTCATTCTTTATCATAGCATTGGCCTCATCCCCAACAGATTCTTTCCAATCTTCATGCATCATTGCTTCTTCATATGACCTTGGAACAAAGCTCTTGTCTAAGCTTGTCATGAAAGCACAATGCTCTTCAGGATATTGAGAAAAGGAACACACTGCTTGGGAAGGATGCTCCACAGCCTGGGCATTGTAGTACACTCTCGTGTTTACCCAGTTGGAAGGATCCTTCCTTTGCTGTGTGCTCCTCCTCAAAGGTACATTCACTTCTTCTTCGGCAACTGCTTCTTGTTGTATCTGATATTCTTGCTCAGCTTCTTGACCTTCAGTCTGATCCTCTAATGTGGTATCTTCCTCACTATCTTCTCCACTTTGGACAGGAACATCAACATCAGAGCTATGACCTTCTAAACCTCCAGCTTCACCCGAGCCTTGTCCCTGGTCTTCTTCACTTCTAGCTTCTGATTCATGTCCCCCCTCATGTTCAAAGTGGGGTGATTCTTGAGCAGCAACTGGTGGGTACTCTTCACGCCTGTGCTGATCCTGGTATACCCCAATTCCAAGACCTTCTAGGATGTTTCTCAAGCTAGTAGCCGCATCTGATGGTTGAGATAGACCTTCCAGCTCTTCCCAATTCTTCCCATCTTAGTAACCTTTCTCTTCCATGAACTTTACTTCTCTGGACACTAAGACCTGATATGATCATGGACCAGTCAAGTAAAGAAGACAATGAGATCATGGATGAGCCAGCTGATGAAGGTGTTCTAGCCATATCTGAAGGTCATATGACTCGAGCCAGAAGCAAACAACTTAAAGAATCCATTGGAGGATTATTTCAGACATTATTGAAGCAAGAAGAGAGTCTTGGAAGGAGCTTGATCATCCAAGACACACTTACCACAATTCAAGCCATTTTATTTTCTAGATAGACATCAAATGAGCAAGTAACATATGTGTGCTCTTTTTCCCTATCTTTGGTTTTGTCCCACTGGATTTTCCAAATATAGGTTTTTAATGATGCCATATGTTGCTTTCCTATCACTCATTTGAGGCATCTCCTCCAGAGCCCCTAAATGTCAAAAGGCAATCTCACAAAGACACCGATTTAAACATAAAGTTAAATATTTATTTTTAAAGTCGGAAATAGGGGAAATGACATAAAGCCTTGGAATAGTTGAAGTATTTACAATTTGTACCAGGGTATAACCCATCCGACCCGACTCGACCCGGCTTTATGACCAATTCAATTGAACTGAATCGTCTAACCGTTGAACAAATCCCTCGAAACCAGACCAATCCCTCGAAACCGAACCAATACCCCGAAACCGAACCAAATCTGTCGGTTTTAGCAAACCCTCTGAATCAATTTAATTTATTTACCAAACTCGGATTCGAGAGATCTTTCATTTCTCCCCTTTTCACTCGAGAGAGAAACCCTAAAATCAAAATCGATTTCAATCGGTGGAGAAGAGGGGTCCTCCAGTGAGAACGAGAGAGAATCCGATTGCGAGAACACCGATTGCGATGGTGGTCGAAACGAGACGAGGGAGTAGGAGGAAGGAGAATCCAACGGAGGAAGAGGCTCGGAGAGTGAAGTTTGTAAAGACGGCCTCGGATATTATTGACAAGACGACGACGGCACATACGACGGAGATTGTTGAATCGAAAGACTCTACGGAGAAGACGACGGATGTCTCGACGGAGAAGACGAGTGAGGATGCGAGGGAGAGTACGGCGGAGATAACGGAGCCGAGTGATGTGGCTGTAGAATCTGCTCCGGCGTTAGTAAACAATGGTCCTGCTGGCCCATCTCCTCCAGCTCCTCCAGCAACTCCGGCGATTGGGAGTGAATCTGATGAAGAAGAGAATGAGGAAACCCCTTCTTCTGGAGATGAAGAGAATGGTCATGACGATGGCTCCGATGGTTCTAGCCAGGAGAATGAAGATGCTGAAGAAGAACAAGAAGAAGCAGATGAGAACGACGAGACTGAAGAAGAAGGAAATGGAGATGGAGAAGGAAATGATGATGAGAAAGAAGATTCTGAAGAAGAAAATGTAGACCGAGAAGAGTTAGCAAATGGAGACGAGAATGAGAATCCACCTATTGCATCGAATCCACCTGAACCCGAGGTAACAAATTTTAAATTGAGTGTGTTAATCTTAGGAATACTAGGGGAAGTATAGGAAAACATGTTAGTTTTGGTACAGCTAATCCGAAATTGTGTAAACAGATTCGTAACTTGGATATAACTTGCATCTAAATTGGATATAACTTTAGTATTACTTGGATATAACTTTAGTATAACATAGTGAAAACTTTGGTATAACTTGCAGGGTTTGAATGGAAATGTGGCAACCGAGGCAATTAAACCAACCAGCATGTTCTTCAAGCCAACCGATTACATAAAAAAATAAAGCTAGGGACAAGGTGTATGATAGCTAGCGCGATTAAGACGCTAAAAAATCTCAAACCCAAGCTGTCTAACGCGGAGTTGAGCTGGTTCACAGAGCATCCTCAGTTCAGACACATTTTCCACATGAAGAGAGAGAACAACCACAGGGTTCAGGGTATGTGGATGTTGTTGCTGCGTACTGCTGGTACCGAGAAGCTGAGAGAAGTGTGGTTCATTGTGAATGGGATTCCCATCCGTTACGGGCTGAGGGAACATGCTTTGATATCTGGGCTATTCTGCCAGAACTATCCTCTCGGCTACAAAGAGCATGGTGGGACGAGGTTTGTTGATCGTTATTTCAAGAAAGGAGAACCCAGAAGGTTAGAGGATGTTAAGAATAAGCTGGTGAACATGGGACCCCACAAAGACAGACTGAAGATGGCGGTTCTATTCTTCTTAGCTTCGGTTGTTTGTGCGCAAATGAAGGTTGGACACAAGGCTAATGATGTGTTGGAGGTGTTCCTATGATTACATGGTGAAGGAGATCTCTCACACAATGGAGCATTTTGGAGGGGTGGTGAAAGAGAAAACATTATGGCCGCTTCCAGGTTTCTGTGTTCCACTTGAGGTATGCAAAATCCCGTTAAACCTGTCCGACAATATTGTTGTTTATTGATGCAAAAATGTTGTGTGTTACATCTTCTTGCATTCGAGGCAATTCCTAAGCTAGGAATAGCGTTCAGACAACCTGTGGAAGGAGCTGATCCCAAATGTCCGAGGATGTGCAAGTCTTATTTCAAACGAAATGGAATGACAGGGGTGTCACTTTTTGGTGATAAACAAGGAACTGGGTAACACAACTGTAAGTCATCCTGTGAACTAAAGTAGACGTAGAGTAAACTGTGGTATAAGTAGGATAGGAATTAAGTGAAACTGTGGTAGAACTATGGAAGTACTTAGGTAGTACTAGAAACAGAACTAGGAATTAAATGGAACTATGGTAGAACTAAGGTAGAACTAGAAACCGAACTAAGGAGTGTTTTGCTAAGTTTAAAAATTAATTATGTGTGTGACAGGATATTGACAACATCATCCCCACAAAAAGTACACGAGAAGAAAGCCTCTTGGATGAGATTATGGAAGATGAAGACGATGTTGATAACCCTGATATAGATGTGGACAGTTGGGAGAAGTGTCTAGAAGCTGGTGAGAAGGTTTTTTTTAAGACATGTTCGACGAAGATGTAGCTGGGCGTGAAAGACAGCCAGAACTGATTGAAGATGCAGCAGGGGATGAAGTACAGGTAGGTGAGCAGTCGATTCAACTGGGAGATGTTATGAGGTTGCTGAAAAGAACAATGAAGCTGTTCAGGACAGTTGACAAGAAGGTTGACCAGTTGGATGGGAGATTGGCCCCGCTTGAGGAGTTTGTCAGGGAAGCAAAAGGCAAAGCAGCAGAGGTTGAAGAAGCAGAAGCACAAGGCGAAGTAGCAGAAGTAGAATCACAAGGGAAAGGGAAAAGACGGAAAACCAAGAAGTCTGTGAGGAAATCCAAAAACAGAAAACCAAGTGAAGTCGAGTGAAACAAAGTCTTTGGATGTTTTATGTTTATTGTTTTTTTTTTTTGTTAAAGACAAACAAAGTCGATGAATGTTTATCTTGTTTGTGATGTGGATTTATGAGTTTAACTATGTTATGACTAAGTTGTTATGTGATATTAGTGTTGTTATCTATGTTATAGGTGAATTATAATTATATGACATAGTATATAACTATCTTGAATTATAGCATAAGTTTTGATAGAGACACGCAAAGACTGAAGAGGACAAACCTAGTACTTATACAAGTCTTAACAGAACAAAACAAGACTTGTAACCGAAACTGGAAATAGATAGATAAGGAAAACAAAGTTTTTTTAGCACATCCATAAACTAATAACTTGAGATTTGAGAATCTCATGGACGGGATGTAGAGGTAATAAGCCTCTTAAGCTTAGCAATCTCTTCAGCCATATCATCCACCTCCCTCCTTAGGCGCCTCACTTCATCCTCAACACCGAAAGCCCATGGCTGCCGAAAATGCATCCCATCATCCTACACAGTTTCACGCAGAGTATAACTCAGTTTCACTCAGTATGACTAACACAGTTTCACCCAGAGTATAAGTAAGTTTTACTCAGTATGACTATCAAAGTTTCACCCAGAGTATAACTAAGTTTCACTCAGTATGACTATACAAAAAAGGAAATTACCTCATAATTCTTGCAGGTGAAGTACCTACTCCCAGGGAAGGTATCTAAATCGTGGCGATACTTCGGATTTGGAGAAACATCCGTCTTAATTTCACCACCACATGGGCAACGGGTAGGATTTCCATCCTGGGCATCGCAGATGTAGCCTAACATGTCGTAGTGTTCCTTGTGTTTCTTCATGTCCTTCATCTCTTCGTACGGATGAGTCATGGTCGGTAGAGGGGAAAGAGTAAAACCGTGGATGTAGAGAGAATTTAGAAAAGATAAGGAGTGTGAGGAGGACGAAGAGTGGAGTCGAGTAGATATCGACGAGATGAGAGATGAGAAGTGAGTAGAGAGAGAGAGAGAGTGGTTGGGAAGTGACTAAAGTGAAACAGAGCACATTAGATGAGACAAGAGAGAGAGAGAGAGAGAGGGAGAGAGAGTGAGGGAATCTACTTTTTGACCGAAATAATTGTAAATTTTCGGATATTATCGATTAGGCGGGAAATATTTTTTAGTTTCCCCCCCCCCAAAATATTTGGTCATAGTTATACTGAAGTTTCAGGTGTTACCAAATTTCTTCATAGTTCTATTTTTCGTGATTTCAACATTTTTTAGTTTTACGTGTAATTTAATTTATGAATAAAGTTTTACTTGTTATTTTTCCTCATTACCATGTAAGCATAACTGATAAGTGCAAGAATATTTTAGAAATCACGAGAATTGTGGAATACTCCTTTGTAAGCTGGTCTTATTAAAAAAGTGATCTTGGAAAGACTATACAATGCATAAGAGAAAATGTGACGTCGATGAATTAGTTTAATTAATATTTGTTATTTTCACTAATATAATTTCAGCATGAGTTTCTGTTGATGAATTAGGGGATTAGTCAAGTGAGTCTGTTTGTGCATTAACAATTATGTGTGTTGGATTAGAGGGGATTATGTCAAGTAAATATTTGTTATTACTTTGTAACACCGTGGTTTTACTAGTTTTCCGTGGTTTTCCATAGTTGCAACATAAGTTCCACAACTCTTAAACATAGGTTCCAATACTGGGAAACATAAGTAAACCTAGAAAATACATTCTCACATCATTAAACTAAACAAAAAGATTTTGAAAGTCTCTAACAATTTCCTCTTCTTGTTGGATCCTCTCCAAATTTTTTGTCAGTTCTGCAATGGTTTCGTTTAACTGCTCGATCACTCTACGCTGCTCTTGGATCTCATCCCGGGCTTCAATCAAAGCCAATTTTTGCCATTCTGTACCATCCTCTACATCAAACCATTTGAAGTACTTGCATCTATTTTTCTCCTGCCACAAATAACCATTGTAAATAATTTAGTTTTCAATTCCGATCTCGGATCACTATTTCTATCATCAGCTGGGATACCTTATAACGCGGACAGCAATAAAATCGTCGCCCCGGGTTCTTGTCTGTCCAAGCTTGTCTTATTTCATTTAGAGAGAGAGAGAGAGAGAGAGAGAGAGAGAGAGAGAGAGAGAGAGAGAGAGAGAGAGAGAGAGAGAGAGAGAGAGAGAGAGAGAGAGAGAGAGAGAGAGAGAGAGAGAGAGAGAGAGAGAGAGAGAGAGAGAGATGCAGTATTTATTTCATTTAGAATTATTAGATTTATAAAGGACCAAATTCGGGTATATTCGGGAACAGTTATACTTAGTTATACCAATGCTCTCAGTAGTTATCCAAATCCGATTAAAATTAACAAGTTCAACATTCCAAAAGCAACATAGCCAATTAAACAATCCAAAAGCAACATAGCAAAAGCACATACCAAAAGCAACATAGCAAAAGATCTAGTTTGGTTCACTTGGAGGATTAGTACGCACTCCAAACAACAGCCAATTAAAACCAAAATTTGTCCTTGCTCGCCTTACGTTTTGTGTCCTTTTACGCCGTTCTCCAACTGATGGATTCCTATTAATCTTTTTCCTTCCCTTCCTCGTCAGCTTTTTCAGAGGTATGACCTGGAGCTCTTTGATGTGATCTGGTACATTCCATTCAGACTTGTCCGGCAGAGAATAAATGGTCATGTAATAAGCCATTGCCCAAAGTTCTGTCCAGTAATACTTTGAGCACAACTGATGATACTATATGTTGATCTCACGTCGACGACCAGTAGCAGCAGGAACCTCAAGGAAATATATGTAAGCAGCAAGTCCGTGAAGACAAGGATACTTTTCATAATCATACACCTTGCAGCTACATGACTTTGCTATCAAATTCACCAAATAAACCTTCCCATTGTCAGTGTTGGTTACCTCAAACTCAAGATCATAACTATTCAGCTCACGCACTGGCGTTTTCTCAGCTTTGCTCCATATGTTGTGCAAATGGATCTCAACTAGAGGAACCAGTTTGGTATCAATTGATCCAGACACGGTGTCCTTCCGATGTTCATTAAACCAGTCAGATATTTTTTTGATGATTGTATCCAACAATGGTATCAAGGCATACCTCCTTGCGTCCCCAAATGCGCTATTCATCGACTCCACACTGTTGCTAGTGTCCAAGTTGTATCTACAACCTGGAAAATAGACCCTAGCCCATGTTTCTCTGTTAGTGTTCTCCTCCAAATACTTGTAGGCCGAAGGATATCTAACCTTAAAAGATGCATAAGCAGCCTCGAACTCATTCACTGTGTAATACCTAGCCAACTCCATAAATCTCCATGCCACTACGGCTTTGATGGTGTTACAAGCATGGTTTCTCACATTCTGAGCTAGATGCCATATACAATGGCCATGGTGAGATTGTGGATACAAATTAGCCACAGCGGTGATGAGGCTCTGATTTCTATCGCTCATAAAAACTATTTCAGAAGAGTCCGGTATAACAGTTTTGAGCATCTCGAAAAACCAAGTCCAACTAGCATTATTCTCACCGTCAAGTACCGCAAATGCGAGGGGATAATGGTGACGATTAGGATCTTGAGCTTTAGCAAATACTAACACCCCACCATATCCGTTCTTCAAAAATGTAACATCCACAAGAATCACTTTCCTCATGGCCTTAAACCCTTCAATGCAAGCTCCTAAAGCTATGAAAAGGTACTTGAACAGACCTGCCTCATCCAACTTCACCTTTGTTGTTGTTCCGGAATTAACCTGCTCTAACATGTACAAGTAGCTAGGCAACATCTTGTAGCTGTCTTCTGAATTACCACGCAACTCACGCATAGCTAGATTTTTCCCTCTCAAGACTGTGGAGTAAGATACCAATACACCCAGTCTTAACAGGAGTCTTCAGTTTTCCAGGATATTCCTCATTCAAAAAAGTTGCAACTAATTCTGCAGGTCCTTTCCTTTTGCTGTTGCAGCTATTACTTTGATTAGTCCGAGAGCATGTATGCACACCCCCGTACCTCCTAATAGAAAAAAATTCCGTCTGTGGAATCCTCGCAGCTCGCAATCCCCATTTACAGTTTGCTTCACAACATTTTAACACCAACCGTTTACGATCAGATTTTTTAATAATATAACGAAAGCTGCCACCAAATGCAGCTCTATCCACCACCTCTTGAAGTGATCTCTTGTTTGGAAATTCCTGTAGAAGGTACAGACCCATACCATCTCCCCATTCCTCTGTAACTTGACTACATTTTACTAAAGTTAGTTGCTCAACATACATATTGGGCTGCATATTAACACTGCCATCCATCTCACCTGTGTTGTCCGTCTCAGCTGCGGTGTCCTTCTCAGCAGCGGTTTCCGTCTCAGCTGCAGTTTCCGTCTCAGCTGCGGTTTCCGTCTCAGCTGCGGTTTCCGTCTCAGCTGCGATTTCTGTCTCAGCGTCTGTATCCATAAAATCATCATGTCTTGTTTCGCCATCATTCCCTGCCTCTATCTGATTCTTCTGTTGATCTGCCTCCCCGTGTTCTACATACAGAATCATGGCTTTAGGTCCGACCTCATCATCATTTCCCTGCAACGCTTGGTAATTCATACCAACAGAACTTTTGCACAGTCTTGACAGCACCTCTAACTGATCTGATATACTCGTCTCCTCCACTAACAAAAGACTTCTACGGTTGTCTTTATCAATTGTTATCAGGTAAACAAACAAATCCTCATCATCACAAATAGTTAGCTCTTCCTCACATCCAACCACCATCGGCATATACCTGAGCACCAGTTTTACATTCCTTTCATTCAACGACAGCTTTTTATACAACCTTTCCTCTAGCATTGCCAAAGTTATATCATCCACTGTTGTCTTCATGGTTACACTATAGATTCGATCTTTGAAGTTGAAATGTATGCTCACGTGTTTCGTCATCGTATCCTGCAAAAACAACAAATTCAAGTGACAGTTATACTAGTGTTATCTAATTATCCACAGTTATACATATTATACTTCAATTATCAGTTCTACTAGTTTTATCAAGTTATGCTTCAACTACATATCAAATTGAGGTTTCGGGTACTATAAGCTCAAGAACCTCAACTCAATTCCATACAATCAACCAACCATATGCTTTAATTGATTCCCATATCCAACTACACACCCTAAAAACAATTTTTATCCAATGCAGCTCGGGGAGGATAACAACTAACCTGCATTCGCCGGAGGAAGGCTCGTCGGCTGCGTTTCCGTAGAATCCAACGATCGAGCTTTCTGGGGAGCTGCGAATTGAATTGGAGGAGCTGGAATCGAGCTGATCGAGCTTTCTGGGGAGGACGACGACGAAACCAATCGGGGAATGGAGAATTTAATTTGCATCGTATATTTTGTTTTATTTTTATTTTTGGGTATCAGAATCAGATACCCAAACCGACCAATCGATTAACCTGCCATAACCCAAACCAGTTGTTCCAGACCAGAACCATCTCAACCCGATTTCCCTCAATTTTCGATTTTTCTATTTTCTTTATTTCACCCACCGAAGAGCATTTACGACATTTCACTCGAGCTGATTAAATGAGGGGCATAGGAGGTTGATAGAGCCCATAGGATATTTTGCATTTGACATTCAGGGAATCCCATGGAGGAACCTTGATGGGTCATTTTGGTATAGCAAAAACTCTTAAAGTATTGTAGGATCACATGAAACGCGATGTTGAGAGAATCTGTGGGAGATGCACTACTTGCAAGCTTGCAAAATCTAAGGTTCAACCACACGGTTTGTACACTCCTTTACATATTCCTACTCACCCTTGGAATGATATATCTATGGATTTTATTGTGGGTTTGCCAAGGACCAAGACAGGTAAGGATTCTATCTTTGTAGTTGTGGACAGGTTTTCTAAGATGGCACATTTCATTGCTTGCCATAAAACTGATGATGCATTGCATGTTGCTAACCTGTTCTTTAAGGAGATAGTGCGCATTCATGGCATGCCTAGGACTATAGTTTCTGATAGAGATACTAAGTTTCTTACTTATTTTTGGAAAACTCTTTGGTCTAAGCTAGGTACTAAGCTGTTATTCTCTACTAAATGTCATCCACAAACTGATGGGCAAACTGAGGTAGTTAATAGAACTCTTAGAACTCTCTTGCGTGCATTCATTAAAAAGAATTGGAAATCATGGGAAGACTTGCCTCGCTGTGAATTTGCTTATAATCATGCTCAACATTCTGCATCTAAGTATTCTCCTTTTGAAATTGTTTATGGGTTCAATCCCATCTCACCTTTGGATCTAATGCCTTTACCTGAGTGTGAAAGGGTCAGTATGGATGGGAAAAAGAAAGCAGAGATGGTGCAGCAGATTCATGAGCAAGCAAGAAGAAACATTGTTGAGAAAACCAAGCAGTACACTAAAAGAGCAAACAAAGGCAGGCGGGAGATCATCTTTGATGTAGGTGATAAAGTGTGGGTTCACTTGCGCAAGGAGAGGTTCCCAAATGAAAGAAAGTCTAAGCTCATGCCACGGATTGATAGCCCCTTTGAAGTCATCCAGAAAATCAATGACAATGCCTACAAGCTTGATCTTCAAGATGATTTAGATTTGAGGACAAATCCTTTTCAAGAGGGAGGGGATGATATGATCATGGACCAGTCAAGTAAAGAAGACAATGAGATCATGGATGAGCCAGCTGATGAAGGTGTTCTAGCCATATCTGAAGGTCCTATGACTCGAGCCAGAAGCAAACAACTTAAAGAAGCCATTGGAGGATTACTTCAGACATCACTGAAGCAAGAAGAGAGTCTTGGAAGGAGCTTGATCATCCAAGACACACTTACCACAATTCAAGCCATTTCATTTTCTAGATAGACATCAAATGAGCAAGTAACATATGTGTGCTCTTTTTCCCTATCTTTGGTTTTGTCCCACTGGGTTTTCCAAAGATAGGTTTTTAATGAGGCCGAATGTTGCTTTCCTATTACTCATTTGATGATCTCAGTTTTTAAACTTTATTTTAATTTTTATCTTATGTTTTAAATTAAGACTATGGTTTATTTGTAACACATTTAGAGACCAAGGAGCCTGTTCCTTGCCCTCTCTATATATAGGCTGTCGAAAGCCCTAATAGAGGCATCCAATCTTTTATTTTCAGACTCTTGTCTCTCTCTCTGCCGACTGCAAGCTCTCTTGTAGATCTGAGTGTTCTTGAGTCTTTGTTAGTGTGTCATATCTAACAAAACCACAAGAGTGATTGTCTTAGTGTGTCATATCCAAGGGATTCACTTAGGAGTATCAAGGAGACCTCTCACATCTCTTTGTGTCACCATTCATTCCACAAACCTTGAACCAGATTGAATCTTTTGATTCTCTGTTTGCAAGGATCTATCCCATTCCAACCAAAGAAGCATCCTAGGGGTGTATTATTTGGTATCAGAGCAACTCTGGCTAGGGAAGTCTCATTTTTCTTTATGTTCTTCACTCGATCTCTCATTTGTTTTCACAACCATTGCTAGATCTGAGTTTTGTTGTCTCATATCTGTCGATCTGTTTCACTCTGACTTCAGTATTGATAGATCTAAGAGTTTCTATTATAGATCTGTGTTGAATCTGTTCATCTTTTGCTATTGTTGTGTTAGATCTGTTATTTTTATCAGTTTATTGCTCGATCTGTTGTTAAACCGGTGTAAGATTGATTGATCTATCCTTACTCTGTCGAAATCTGGTAAAAAAAAAAGAGTTGATCTTTCAAAAAGTCTCTTGGTTTTCTTATTGTTTAAGTTACAGAAAATTCAAAATCTGATCAAAGTTTCCTTTACCACCTGTTTCATCTTTGTTTTGTTTCCTTATTTGATTTCGATTTTTTTTTTGGACTCTCTTACTGGCTGAGTATGTTGTTGATCTCAGCTACCAATGGGAGACGAGACGGAGGAAGAAGCAACCCTGATGAGGCGAAATAAAATGTTGATGGAAGCCATGACTGCTCAGCTGAATAAAACCATGTTGGAGAGCATGACTGAGATGATGGAAGAAAATATGAAAGAGATCAGAGATGAGATCAGACAAGCTACTGGTCAAGGTCACAGCAATGAGAGCAGAAGGAACCGTCGAACTCACACTCAGCAAGAGCATGGTGGTTCACAAGAGACTGATAATTATTATGAGCGTCACAGAAGTGAGAAAAGTGGTTCATCATCATCATCGCGAGATAGTAGAAGGAGACATCGTCTTGATCATAATGGGAGAATGCTTTACCGTGATGAGCTTGCTGGTTTGAAGCTTAAGATCCCTCCCTTCCATGGCAAGGTTGATCCAGACGCATACCTTGAGTGGGAGAAGAAGATTGAGCTTGTTTTCAACTGCCAGCACTACACCAATGCTCAAAGGATCCAGATTGCTGCAACTGAGTTTTATGACTATGCCTTGAGCTGGTGGGATCAACTGGTGACTACAAGAAGACTGAATCAGGAGTATCCAGTTGAGTCTTGGCATGAGATGAAGTCTCTTATGCGTAAGAGGTTTGTACCTAATCACTATCATCGCGACTTGCATCAGAAATTGAGGAGACTTACACAAGGATCTAAGACCGTGGAAGAGTACTATCAGGACATGGAGTTGCTGATGTTGAGAGCTGGTATATCTGAGGACAGAGAGGCTACTATGGCAAGGTTTCTTGGAGGACTTAACCGCGAGATACAGGACAGTGTGGAGATGCAAGATTATGTGGAGATAGAGGAGATGTTGCACAAAGCTATTCTTGTGGAGCAGCAGATCAAAAGGAAGCATAACTCGCGTGGGAGCTATGGAAACAGCAAGTACCAGCATTCTAAAGATGAGAAACCGTCTTATCTGAAGGATAGCAAGCCTCAGCAGAAAGAAGATACTAAGCCAAGCAGCACACCCAGCAAGGATAAAGGCAAAACTGAAGCTACTAGTTCCAGAACCAGAGATGTTAAGTGTTTTAAGTGTCAAGGGCGTAGGCATTATGCTAATGAGTGCACCAACAAAAAGGTTATGATTCTTCTTGAGAATGGGGAGTATGAATCAGAGGAAGAGAAGTCTGAGTCTGATCATGAGAAGTCAGGAGAAGAAAGTGAAGTGGAACCAGTAAGAGGCAGATTGTTGGTAACAAGACGGCTCTTGAACTTGCAAACTAAGAATGGAGAACTTGAGCAGCGCGAGAATCTATTTTACACCAGATGTCTGGTTCAGGGAAAGGTGTGCAGTCTCATAGTTGATGGTGGTAGCTGTGTCAATGTAGCCAGTGAGACCATGGTGAAGAAGTTGGGTTTGAAAATTTAGAAGCACCCAAGACCATAGACGTGTGAATCATGATGGCTTCACCAACAAACACACATTTGAATTCAAGGGAAAGAAGACTGTTCTGGTGCCTCTGTCTCCTAAAGAGGTTCATGAAGATCAACTCCATCTTCAGAAAAATAAAGAGATAGACCTCAAACCTGATCAGAACAAGCAACACAGCCTCTATGCTAAACAGGGAGATATCAAAAGAATTATTCACTCTCAAAAGTCTATTATCTTGCTTATGTTTAAGGATACTTTACTAACAGTCACTGATCACACACCGGATCATCCGAGTGAACTAGTCTTTCTTTTACAGGAATATGCAGATGTATTTCCAGAAGAAAGCCCCATTGGATTGCCTCCAGTTCGTGGGATTGAGCATCAAATTGACTTTGTACCTGGTTAACCACTACCAAACAGACCTGCATACAGAACTAATGCAGTGGAGACTAAAGAATTGCAAAGACAAGTAGAGGAGCTGATGGAGAAGGGTCATATCCGAGAGAGCTTGAGTCCATGTGCAGTTCCAGTGCTCCTTGTGCCTAAGAAAGATGGTAGCTAGCGCATGTGTGTTGATTGCAGAGCCATCAACAATATAACAATGAAGTATCGCCACCCTATTCCTAGATTAGATGATATGCTTGATGAATTGCATGGCTCTTGCATATTTTCTAAAATTGATCTGAAAAGTGGTTACCATAAAATTAGAATGAAAGAGGGAGATGAGTGGAAAACTGAGTTCAAAACTAAGCATGGTTTATATGAGTGGTTAGTCATGCCTTTTGGATTAACCAATGCTCCTAGTACATTCATGAGACTGATGAATCATGTGCTTAGATCTTTCATAGGCATTTTTGTTGTTGTGTATTTTGATGATATCTTAGTTTACAGCAAGTGTCTTGAGGATCATATAGAGCATCTTAGAGCTGTCTTGAATGTTTTGAGAAATGAAAAGCTTTATGCCAACCTGAAGAAGTGCACCTTTTGCACAGATAACTTGGTTTTTCTAGGTTTTCTTGTGAGTGCAGATGGTGTAAAGGTTGATCAGGAGAAGATTAAAGCAATACAAGAGTGGCCGAGTCCAACTACAGTGGGAGAAGTAAGGAGTTTTCATGGGCTGGCAGGTTTTTATAGGCGCTTTGTGAAAGATTTCAGCACTCTAGCAGCTCCACTGACTGAGATAATCAAGAAAGATGTTGGATTCAAGTGGGGGTAAGCACAAGAAACCTCATTTCAAATCCTTAAAGAGAAGCTTACTCACTCTCCTCTTCTTATACTTCCTGACTTTTCTAAAACATTTGAAATTGAATATGATGCTTCAGGAATTGGTATTGGTGCTGTGTTGATGCAGGATAGAAGACCTATTGCATATTTCAGTGAGAAACTCAGTGGAGCTACTCTCAACTATGCTACATACGACAAGGAACTATATGCCTTGGTCAGAGCTCTACAGACCTGGCAGCATTATCTCTGGCCAAAGGAGTTTGTCATTCACACAGACCATGAATCTCTGAAATACCTTAAGGGACAAAGTAAGCTCAACAAGAGACATGGCAGATGGGTAGAATTCATCGAAACATTCCCTTATGTTATCAAATACAAACAAGGTAAGGAAAATATAGTTGCTGATGCACTATCCAGAAGGTATGTTCTCTTGAATACTCTTGATGCTAAGTTGCTAGGTTTTGAGCAGATTAAAGAAATGTATTCATCTGATCCTGACTTTCAAGAAGCTTATAATTCATGTGCTAAGTATGCTGCTGGTCATTACTTTAGGCAGGATGGATTCTTATTCTATGACAATCGTTTATGTGTGCCTAATTGTTCATTGAGAGATCTATTTGTCAGGGAATCCCATGGAGGAAGCTTGACGGGTCATTTTGGTATTGCAAAAACTCTTAAAGTATTGCAGGATCACTTTTACTAGCCACACATGAAACGCGATGTTGAGAGAATCTGTGGGAGATGCACTACTTGCAAGCTTGCAAAATCTAAGGTTCAACCACACGGTTTGTACACTCCTTTACTGTTGGGGTCAAAATCGGTCAACGACGAAATCGTCACCCGAAAGTCCTCGAAAGAAAAACCAAGTAACGATCAAAGCCAAGAAACGGGTCGTCACTCGATGAACTCACAAGAAGGCATGAACGGACCGTGAGCCCCGGGGATCAACGAAGGCAAGCAGGCACCGGCGGACGCAGGACACCGCACGGGCGTCAGGCTTGCCCTGTCCCGTTTAGCGCCGGCGGCAAGAGTCCTGGTTCCTACCTATGCAATCGTCTCGTGATCTCGTACAAGGGCAGCATCTTGGTCCCTTAAACCCATGTCCGGATTGTCCGTAAACTACAATGATTCTTCCGCAAAGCCTTCTCGATTGCTTAAAAGTTCATATTTTAAACGTCTAAAGTTCGATGCCACATTACTCAAACCTTTGAAAACGGTTATCTCGAAATCTACGGCTAAAGATCCTCCCAAAACCCAAAGATTTCCCGCCCGAACGACTAACGGGGGGAAAGATCGAACAACGGAAAACCCACGGACGGCAAGACGGCCTGGCACCGGCGGGACGCGTCACGCGAGCCGGCCTGGCGCCGGCGGCACGTGTCACGCGGGCCGGCCTGGCGCCGGCGGCACGCGTCACGCGGGCCGGCTTGGCGCCGGTGGCACGCGTCACGCGGGCCGGCCTGGCGCCGGTGGCACGCGTCACGCGGGACGGCCTGGCGCCGGTGGCACCTCGGACTGGCGCCGGCGGCACCCCAGCCTGGCGCCGGTCAATGGCCCTCGTCCTGGTCTCGGTCCCATCGTGCTCGGTCTGATCCCATCTTGGCTTGTTTGGATCAATCTTCGTGAGTTTGGTACGATCACGGTTATTCTAAACACCAAACATCTCGACTATACGAGGAATTGGGGTTCCTTTGGAAATGCCGAAACCTTCAAAAGACTATTCTTTCGAAGAATCGTAAAAACGTATAAACGGCCCGACGTGGCCAAAACGGCACACTTACGATTTTCCGAAAAGGAAGGATAACTATGACGGTTTATCTTTATCCTCACATAAGAGATAAATGTCAAGTTTCCAGAAGATAAATGTCAAATTTTCCGAAGATAAATGTCAAGTTTCCCGATAAGCACGAAGATGGACGAAAATGGAAAAAGCCCGATTCAGCCCGCAAGAAGATAGACCGTCTTAAGAGGAGTATATAAGGAGAGCTTTGGGCGAGGAGGAAATCATCACAAAACTTCCAGAGCACTTAGCACTTAGAGCGACTTAGCATTCTTTTCTGTTTTCACTAGCGAGCTGCGACTCAACTAGTATAGACTTAGGCAGCCGGACTAGCGGACTTTTCGACAGCTCTTGTAGCCGATTTCTTTACTCGTTGTACACGCTCAAACGAGAATTCAGAAATAAGATCTCTTTCGCTCTTTCTTTCGATTATCGTTTTTTACAACTTTAATCTCCATTGATTGTATCGTGTGTGGCTCAGCAGATATCCGGGACCTTCAAGGAAGATCGGGTTAACTCGGTTTTCCTCCAAATCGTTTATCGGAAATTGACGGTGTGAATTTCGGTTCCCACAGTTTGGCGCTAGAAGGAGGGGGGGTTACGGATCTATCTATCTCGCAACTGCACACGCTCGATCATGTCTATTGACGTCACCAAAGATCAGCCAATGCTAGACGGAACACCCGTCGACGCCAACGTTGAGAAGACTCCAACTGGAGATGCGTCCACAGTCACTGCTGATGCAAACACTGAGGCGCTCAGACAAATGAAGGAACTGTTTACCTTCGCCCAAGAACGGGCGGAACAACAGGACAAGCTAATAACCTCGCTCGCAAAACAGGTCGACACCTTAACTGCGAGGAGCAAGTTGCCTCGCGGATCCACCAAAGCGCGGCGCGGCAGAAGACTCGACTTTGGATCTCCCGGAGAACGAGAGAAAGATGCCCCGAAAGAGCCTACTCCCGAGGAAACGGCTCCAAGAGGACAGCAAACGACCTCGCAGAACCTTCCACCCCCAGCACGGAAAACAAGGAAAGCGACGTCGAGCGCATCGATCTAGATATCAGCGACCAATCGGATCCTTCCGATGAAGACGCTGACATCCACCACAGGAGGACCCGAAGCCAGTCCGCTCAGCAGACGGTATCCTTCGAAAGGCCCATGACAGAAGAGGAGGAAGAACTCTACTGGATTGAGCAGGAAGAACTCGCGGAGGATCAAACTCGGATCCATCGCGACCAGCACCGACAAAATTGGGGGAACGCCGGTAGCAATAGCGAGATCCATGATCTCCGCGAATCTCTCAAGAAGACCGTGGCCGAAGTGAAAGCGGTGAAATCGCAAATCCATCAGGCGACCAGTTCCGCCCCCGAGATTGATAGACTTCTCGAGGAAGCACGGAAAACACCGTTCACCGCTCGTATCACGGAAACACGCATCTCAGACCTAGGGAAAATCAAAATCCCGGTCTATGACGGTACGACGGATCCTAAGGCGCACCTGCAGTCCTTCCAGATCGCAATGGGTAGGTGCAAACTCCCAGAACGCGAACGAGACGCGGGTCATTGTCTTCTCTTCGTCGAGCACCTCAAAGGCGCTGCGCTCGAATGGTTCTCCCGGCTCAAAAAGAACTCCATCGGAGGCTTCCGCCAACTGGCCTTGGCGTTTCTCAAACAATACTCCATGTTCATGGACAGAGAAACGTCCGACGTGGACCTATGGAGTCTAGCTCAGAAGGAGGACGAGTCGCTCCGCGACTTCATGCGAAGGTTCAAGCTGGTGATGGCCAGAGTAACAGGCATCAGCGACAATGTCGCAATCGACGCCCTGAGGAAAACTCTTTGGTACAAGTCGAAGTTCCGAAATTGGATACTACTGGAAAAGCCGCGGACAATCCAGGATACTCTCCACAAAGCAACGGACTTCATCATCATGGAAGAAGAGATGAAGCTTCTATCGCAGAAGCACGGACCACAGAAAACGTCCTCAAAAAAGAAACCCTCTCGTAACGACAAGAACGTCCATCACGAAGGGGAAGACGCCCAAGGCGAGCATAACTACGCCATCAACTCGGAGCAAGGCAGAACCTCCGGAAACACCTGGACCAGGAACCAGTACAAGGATAATTCCTACTGCGAGTTCCACGAAACCAGAGGTCACTCCACTGCGAACTGCAAGGTTCTCGGCGCCCGGCTCGCCGCAAAGCTCCTCACCGGCGAACTATCAAAGGTCAAGAGTATAAAGGACTTGCTCCTGGACTCCGACCGCCCAAAGACCAACAAAACTGTCTCCGAGGACCGCGCAACCGAAAATCAATCGGGTTAAAAGCGCGGAAGGAGACAGGACGACCAAGGGAACAACAGCAGTCGCCAGAGGGTAAACATGATCATCGGAGGATCACAATTCTACCAAGACTCTGTCTCGTCGATAAAAGCCTACGGGCGAAAAGCCGAGACAAGTTCCAACTGGTTCCCAGACAGCGATATTCCTAACCACACGATCGCTTTCGAGGAACAGGAAACCGTCGGAATCGACAAACCTCACTGCGATCCTTTGGTTATCGACCTGGTAATCTAGGATCTCGAAGTCGGCCGCATCCTCGTTGATACAGGAAGCACGGTCAACGTCATCTTCCGCGACACCCTCTACAGGATGAAGATCCCACTTGGGGAAGTCGTCCCTGAGCCAAAATCTTTGACTGGGTTTTCGGGCGTCACTACCATGACCCTCGGAAGAATTAAGCTCCCGGTCATGGCGAAGGAAGTCACAAAGATCGTCGAGTTTGCAGTAGTCGACAACCCGGCCATCTACAACGCCATCATGGGAACCCCTTGGATCAACTCCACCAAGGCAGTACCATCCACATATCACCTCGGCATCAAGTTCCCGACTCCAACCGGAACCGCAGTCATCTGGGGTAGTCAGAAACAATCGAGACTCTATTACCTAGCCAAGTTCAAACTGCGAAAAGATCGGAATGCCCCTGCGGCCAACCCGAACGAGCAAAGGAATCACACAACATTCCTGAAGACTCGAAAAAAGATGATCTAGAATCATCCGAACAGGCAACGATTCAAGACAGCGACAAAGTCTCTGAGTCCACCACCGTAAAAGCAGACAGCTCAACCCCCGCACAAACCACCGATCCGATCAGCACGATCGGAACGGCAACGCACGGGGAGTAAAAACGTTTGCAATAACTATCAGAACTACGAGATGGCTTGATCCTCGAAAGAGGTACGTAGGCAGCTCGTCGAAACCCGGCGAGTTCAGCTATCCCCCTCACCAAAAAGGAGGGGGGACTGGGTACGTATACTCCTATACTCCCACAAAAACGCGAAATAACCGCACATGTACTCGAACTTTTCGAAATTTTTAATAAAATTCTTTCTATCTTTTATGCTCACTAAACGCATAAGCACTTCGGAAAAACAAAAATCATATCTTCAAAAGAAACGCGAGACGTCGCAACTTCTTAAAAAGATAACAAAACTCGTATCATCCGCCAAAAACAGTCCACCTGCGACTTAAAAATAACTTACGCCCGTCGATTGGCCCCGACGGACGCACACAAGAAACGTTTCACTCAAATACAAACTCGTAGTCAGACCTACAAGGTCCTCTTACATCCGACAAGGATATCATAGCACGCTATACAAGAAACCCAAAATTTTGGTTTAGCGTCTCCGATAAACTCCGAAGATAGCTCGATTCTTTTATCACAAGTCATATAAGCCAGCGACTAGTCGCGGACTTTAAACGAAAAGAATCAGAAAGAAATCACTAACAGGCAAAACGAAAGCCGATCAGTCATCGCACAGCCTTAAAGCTGAGAGTAAGCCTAGGTCTTGCCCTAAACCCAGTCTTGCTGGATCTTGACATCTCACAGACATAGTATCGTATACGAGATCCCAAAACATGTCTCTTATCGCTTACACCTAAAACGCTCGCTAGAAAGTAGCATACGGACCAAGCGACAAAAAAGAGTTAGGATACGAAGTGACTACTCGCATTCTTTCCTCTACACTTGACGAAAGTATAAATCAAAACAAAAGACGAAATTTCGCAAATTTTCATATTCATAAAGTCCGCAAAGACGGCGGGATTCTAAGCCACCAACGGCCAGTCCCAAAAACATAAGAATGCGACCTCCGACGGTCGCAGAATAAAACTCCTAAAAAACGGCCACACACGGCAAAAACATACGATTCACAAAAGGGAGTCAATATCGAAAAATC
>JAATWR010000134.1:0-50000 GCA_018703725.1 Brassica juncea
TGCAGGGGAAGAACAAATTAAACAGCTGAAACCTGCTTTTGACTCGAAAGGGAAAAAGGTTGGAGAAGAATGGTTTACAACTCAAAAGGTGGAAGCTGCTTTAGTCAGGTTATCTGTTTCTCCCTCTATAAGAAACTTTGGTTCAGTATACTGTCTACGTATTGACAATCATACTATGCTTTGGTTGCAGATATCATGAAGCTACTGAGAACGCAAATGCCCGGGTCCTGGAACTGTTGAGGGAATTATCTGCGAAGTTGCAAACAAAAATAAACGTTCTCGTCTTTGCATCTATGCTTCTCGTCATTGCAAAAGCGTTATTTTCTCATGCTTGGTATGTTTGTGATTTAATCTATTTCCATTAAGAAAGGTTCATTTATGTAGTTTTAATGTAAGTACTGCTGCAGTGAAGGGAGAAGACGAAAGTGGGTTTTTCCAACTCTTGTTGGATTCAGTACAGATGAGGTAACCCTTCTTGCTGGTCGTTGATTATTCTGCTTCAATGCTTTAGTCTTTTCCTGTGCCGTCTTATTCTTATATCTCATGTTTGGATATTGTAGGCCGCAAATCCATTAGATGGTGGTGCTACTCGAATGAAGCTGACTGGGCTGTCACCTTATTGGTTTGATGTAGCCTCTGGAACTGCTGTTCACAATACGGTCTACATGCAATCATTGTTTCTCCTAACCGGACCTAATGGTGGTGGTAAATCGAGTTTGCTCAGATCGATATGTGCAGCTGCTTTGCTTGGAATCTGTGGTTTTATGGTTCCAGCTGAATCAGCTTATATCCCTCACTTTGATTCCATCATGCTTCATATGAAATCTTATGACAGCCCTGTAGATGGGAAGAGTTCTTTTCAGGTAATTACCAAACTGAATCTGTTTCTTTCAGGAAACGTTTTTGATATTCTCTTACATGTTAACATCAGGTAGAAATGTCGGAGATACGATCTATTGTAAGCCAGGCTACTTCGAAAAGCCTAGTGCTTATAGATGAGATATGCAGAGGGACGGAGACAGCTAAAGGCACATGTATTGCTGGTAGTGTGATCGAGAGTCTTGACGCAAGTGGTTGCTTGGGTATTGTTTCTACACATCTTCATGGAATCTTTGATTTGCCTCTTACGGCTAAAAACGTCACTTATAAAGCAATGGGAGCAGAGAATGTGGAAGGGCAGACAAAGCCAACTTGGAAATTAACAGATGGAGTTTGCAGAGAGAGTCTTGCGTTTGAAACAGCTAAGAGAGAAGGTGTCCCGGAGATAATTATCCAAAGAGCCGAAGCTCTTTACCTCTCGGTTTATGCCAAAGTCACATCGTCTGGAGTTGTCAGACCAAAAAAAACCGCGGCTTCATCGGACAATAGCCACGAAATCAGCAAACCAGTTAGCTCTGAGAGAAGCTTAGAGAAAGACTTGGCAAAAGCTATCCTTAAAATCTGTGGGAAAAAGATGGTTGAGCCTGTAGGGTTAGAATGTCTTTCAATCGGTGCTCGAGAGCTTCCACCTCCATCGACAGTTGGTTCATCATGCGTGTATGTGATGAAGAGACCCGATAAGAGATTGTACATTGGACAGGTATACTTTACCATGTCACCAAATCAAGTTGTCGTTGCTTAGAACAGATGAAAAATTTAAACCTTTTTGATTGTGAGGATTTGTGTAATGTTATGAAACTGCAGACGGATGATCTTGAAGGAAGAATACGTGCACATAGGGCAAAGGAAGGACTGCAAGGGTCGAGTTTCTTATACTTTGTGGTGCAAGGTAAGAGTATGGCTTGTCAGCTAGAGACCCTTTTGATTAACCAGCTCCATGAGCAGGGCTACTCTCTAGCTAACTTAGCTGACGGGAAGCACCGCAATTTCGGGACGTCATCAAGCGTGGCTGCGTCAGATGTAGTCAGTATCTCCTAGTTTCAACATTAGCCTCGAGGAAGTTAGGACTAGAGTGTAGATTAAAGAGACTCGGCACATGCCATGTGGAAAGAAAGCAATGCATGCCGTTTTGCTTTTTGAGGTTTTTGGGAGATATTGCAAACGGCAGGCAGTTGGCAATTACCAATTTTGGGTCTTCGCGTGTAATTGTCATTTTCTTTCAACCGAGAGTAATATTTGAATATTTCTAACGAAAAGAGTGTCCTGCCTTTTTTGTTCTTTCGAAATGTCGTAAACTTCTTCGTTCCTTATTAGCTAGGAATGTGACCAAGTTTAAACAATAAGAGGGTGTTATTGGTTTGGATATTTCAGTAGATTTTAAAATACAATTAAAATCTAGTGTTATTGTTTATATGATTTTAAAATTTATATTCAAATTCACTGTTATTTTATTGGTTCTATTATTTTAAAATCTATATTCAAATTCACTGTTATTGGTTTTCATATTTTAAAATAGATTTTAAAACCATGTGTTATACAATAATAATGATTTGATTAAAGATTTGATTTCAAATTAAATTTGAGTGGATTTATGAGTGTTTTTAAGTTAAAAGTACAAAGGAGCAAATATTGAGTTCAATCTTGATATTTCGATGGATTTGTATTATTGATGTTCCCAGTATTTTTTTTTCCCCCAAGTCATACGTATTGAACATGTTCCACTAATAATTATAAACAATCACTATTTTAAAAAGATATGAGATGCTTGATACGTGAGTAAAAAAAAATATATATATATGTAAAAACGACCACATAAAAAAAAAATTGAACATAAACACATTTGACTTAAAACCACTATGTTCAACATAGGGCTGAGCATTTTATTCGTTAAATTTGATTCGATTCGTTATTCATTTCGGTTCGATCCGAAAAATTCGGATATTCGTAAGTTTTCGAAGCAAAGCAAATATTAAAAATCTGAACTTATTGCAAATCCATTTGACTGATTTATAATAATCCACTCATTTTGATTTTGAAATCTGTATATTTGATTCTAAAATTGATTTGTTTGATTTTAAAATCAATGGATTTATCAAAATTTCTAAATTCAAAATGTATTTCTAAATCCACTAAAATAATAGAACCAATAACCCCTACTAATAAACCCAAAACTAGAATGGCCTGTTCTCACTAGCCTAATGATGGCTAATTTCGTTTATAGGACCTCGTACATGGTGTTGGCTGTAGACAATCACTTGGAAAACCTTTTTATTCAAAACGAAAGAACGACGTCGCTTTGTTATCCTTTTTTCCCCAAAGAACGAAACTTGGAAACTACGTCGTTTTTATTTATCATTTTCCCCAAAAAAAAAAAAAAAAGAAGTAAACGCTCGTTTTTTTGTTCCTCTTCATATGATTGGTTCTCTCCGGAATCGAACTTATCTTCATACGGATCTCCTCCTCCTACTCCAATTGATTTTGTTCGTAACATTTTCTACACCGTTTTTTGTTCGCCGATCTTCTTCGATCTCTATTTCAATAGAAACCATTGCACTGATCTTATGCTTAGCTGAACCAATGTAAGTGATATCTCCACCGCTAATTTTGTAGTTTAGGGATTTCGTACCTACTGAGTTATTTGGATTCGGTGGCGATGGTGAAAACTCTAATACTATCATAATTCATACGGAAACCATTAGATTATGATTATGTGATGCTAAGTATAAACGATTGCTCATTTAACCAGTGTATATCGGTATTGTGTCTATGTTGATTGATGATTTTGTGTCTTCTTGGGATTTTATGCATATTCGCGTATTATTGATTTGATATATAAGTTAATTGTTTCAGTGAGAGACATGGACGAGGTTGTAGTACAAGTGGAGAAGACGAAGAGAGAATGGGACGACGCCTACGAAAAGACCATCGAGCATATCATTGCGATACAAGAGTATGGTAAATCAAGGAGAGGAGGCGAGGAGAAGATTTCTCTACAGAGGCTCAACGGATTGGCTCAGGATGGTCTCTCTCTTCTCAACTCTCTTCAATTCAATCTCGATCTTCTCGCTCCTCAGCTCCCTTCTGATGATCAGGTCCAATCCACTCAGTCCCTGCTTGAAACCTGGAAGAATCAGTATCAAAGGTATGTACTTTTTGTATAACAACGAACGATTAGGTATTTGTCGTTTGGAAGAAAACGTCTCGTTCAATGTTACTTGAGTGTTTAAAAGTATTCCCTTGTGTTTGAATTTGATCTCAAGTTATTTGAATTCTAATAGAACAAGAGAGTCAGAGCATGAGTTAGAGAAAGATAATGTGTGCTGAGACTAGTTTGAGTTTTGCGTATCCTACAATTTTTGCCAAGCATTTTATCAAATTCAGTGTATGAATAGTATTGTTCACAGTAGCAGCACAAGTAAAGTTCTTGTGTCTAATTGAAGAAATGGAATCTTTTTTTTTTGTGGTCAGTTTGAGGGTTAACCTGAGAAGTGCTAATTTGAAAGCAAAGGATAACATGAGGAAAGCTGCTCAACAAGAGGTAAGTCCGCACTCTCTCTGCTGCTGTTATGTACCTACCAGCTATCTCCGTTTGAAATTTTGGTATAAAGACTAATGAGTGCTTACAACGATTGTAGAGAGAGCTTCTCCTCGGTGGTGGAACAGAGTCCACTGATCTAAGACGTAAACGACAGTAAGTAACTGTTCGCAATTTTTGTTACATCAATACTACTCAACTTAACCTCTTGTTTGAAACAATTTTACTTGTATTATTGTTCTTTTGCTTATTGGTTAAAGTAGCGCTCTCTGTCATATAGTTCACTGTTAGTCTCAGTGAATCTAAGACGTTCTTGGTTGTTTGCAGAGCAAATGCTGGAGTGACGTCGGATGCTGAAAGCATAACTGAAAGTCTCAGGCGTTCACGGCAGCTTATGGTTCAGGTCAGAACTGCTATTTTCTGCTTCTTTTTTTCTGCTCTAGAGCACAGAAACAACCCATAAACAAAAGTTAAAACTGATTCAAACATCCTCTCTTGACGTTTGGGGGTTACAGGAAGTGGAGAGAAGTACAAACACACTCGTGGCTTTTGGTATGTCATTTCATAATGTGCCAATCTGACCTTATGATTAGAGTGTTAAGTGAAGATAGTTAAGAAACTAAAACTGACATATTTTCTATGTTTACATTCGTAGATGAATCTACTGGAGTACTGAAGAAAGCCGAGAGTGAATACAAAGGACACAGGTCTCTCTTGTCGAGGACTCGGAATCTACTTTCTACAATGCAGCGTCAAGACGTAATTGACAGGTAGAAAAAAGAATATATTCTGATTAACCAACAACTCTCCTGGTGAATGATGTAGTAAAATAAGAACTCTTTTGGCACTATCAACAGGGTAATCCTCATTATTGGATTTTCTCTCTTCGCCTGCGCTGTTCTTTACGTTGTTTCAAAGCGGATTGGGATCCTGAGACTGCAGCAGATGGCTACTGCTGCCATTAAAGCTCGACTGGCTGGAAAAGCAGCAAATGGTGATGCAATGCCTCTCGTACAACAGTTTGATGGAGGAAATGCAGTTCCAAATGTTGGTATTCCTCTGCAACAACCCCTGCACGATGAACTTTAAAGCTATGTTAGATGCTCAAGCTCCTGATATTTGCACTGTATCAAAAGGACCAATTGCTTGTTACATTAAGTTCATGAATATATTGCTATTACACGTAGGAGTGCTCTCCTTACGTGAGAGCGAGAGTCGAAGTCTTTTTTAGGCTCTGCTCTCTGTTTAGTTTCTGAATCAGAGTGAGAGTTGAGTCTCTGTTTTGTTCCTTTGAATTCACATGGAAATTGCAAAATCCTAGCTTTAATGTCATATGCAAACAACAGTTGGTAAAAAAATGGTCTTGTTGAAGAGAATTTGTAACTGTAAGAGCCAAGATCATTCTGCACCAATTCAATATACATTGTATTGCCACTGCCAATCTATCTAAATGATCTCTAAATAACAAAAGCCTCTAAAGAACAGCCGTAACTGGAGACAACACTTTCACTAATCTCAATTGCAATTTTGTTTGTGTAATAAATATCTACCAAAAAGCTGAAGCTTGTACATAACTTAAGCTTTCAATTACTCCTTGGCATTGAGCTTCTCCAGGAGAATATTGTTAAGTAAAGCAGGGTTTGCATTACCTTTTGACGATTTCATAACCTGAACAGAAAGCAACAGATGATTCAAAAGTTTAAGGCCGAAACTGATTCAAAAGTTTAAGGCTGATGGTATCTGCCATGCCTGGCCAGCAAAAAAGCCTTGATAACCAGTTTCTCAATCACCACAGGATGGTACTGCTCAAGCTGCTTTAAGGATCCGAGAACACCTTCAAAACCAGTTTCTCAATCACCACAGGATCGGTTATCTGCAGCATATGTCACACATAAGCAAAAAACCAGTTATGTATTTCTCTGGATCTAACTCCTTTATGAGCGCATTTTGTGGAATAGCATGTACTTACTTGAACCAAGTCTTTTTTTTTTTTGAATAAATGTTAAATTCTAATTCAAAAAATTTTTTTGGTACATTTTTACAAATGCTTCCTTCTATTAAAACAAGCTTAAAGATCTACTACTCCCAAGGTAAAAAAAATTCATATAACTGGTCTTATCGAAAACCAGTGCTGTAAGCCATCTTCCATTATCCCCTGCTCTCTGAATAGAAAGAAATCTGTTTCGAACGTTTCTGTCTATCATTCTGATTATTGTGCTATGCAGTTTCGAAGCTTCACCGTACCTTATACCATTTCTTTCCATCCACAGCCCATGTATGGTAGCTTGAAACACATACTTCAATGTAAAAATCTTCGTAGTTTTCTGATCCGTAGATATCAGAGAAACTAATTCCGACCATACATTTGAGTAAGTTTCTCCCATTAGCTTACCAACTAGGACCTTCCAAACTTGGTCAGAGTAATCACATTCGAAAAAGGTGATTTCTTGTCTCCACATTCTCCTCGTAAAAAGAGCAGGCTGCATTTACATTCCCTCCCCAATTCAACATCCTATCTCCTGTGGACAATCTGTTATGACTAGATATCCACGCAAGAAAAGCAAACTCAGGCGTGGCATAAGAGAACCATATCCCTCTGCTCCAGGCACAAATCTCACCTTGTCTTCTCAGCATATTCCAAGTAGATTTGGTGGAGAATTTGCTCTTGTAAGTATTCTCCTTCTGCTTCCACATGCCAATATCATCTGCGCTTGAAATTTGCTCTTTACATTTCATGATCTCTTCTTCAGTCAGATTTAGAATTGGTTCACGGTGTCTTCTTCTTCGATGCATCACCATCACCTCCTCTACTGTTGCATCTCTACTAATACCCATACTCATATAACCTCTCTCACCGATGAGGTCAATAATGCATCCCATATTAGACCATGCCTCATGCCAAAATGAAGTTTGTTTCCCACTATTAATCTTCACCTTATAGAACTCTTTCGCCATGTGTCCATATTTTAGGATCTTCCCCCCCACATCCAAGATCCGGCTTGAGTTTTTTCCTTGACTGTCCAGAAGGAACCTTTACGAATCAAGTAGGCTTGAATCCATTTGACCCATAAAGAGTTCTTGGACGTCAAAATTCGCCAGATAAGCTTCATACAGCTCACATTATTCATCTCCTTCAATGGCCTTAAACCTAAGCCTCCTTCAATCTTTGGCTTACAAACTTCTGTCCAAGCGATCTTGGTGCTTCTACGTATCGAGAGTGGGACCAGACCATAAAAACCCCGAACAGATTTTTTCTATCTCTCGAAGACATGAAACATGGAGTCTAAATGCAGATAACCAGAAGTCTGCCAAGCTAGTAATCACTGAATTTATCAGCTGTAATCTCCCTCCAGAAGACAAAAACCTTCCTGTCCAAGAACTAATCCTTGATCTACTCTTCTCAATAAGTGGGAGAAAATCACTTACAGTCATTCTTTTGGCGAGGAGGGGCATACCCAAGTAACGAACTGGATGAAGAAGAATATGGGGCTCGAGGAGCTCATCATGAGGCTTCAGATGCAATCCAGGAACCAACTTGCTGATACTGCAAATGCTAAGGAGCATAGTGTCAACATGGCTGAGCACAAAGGCAAAAGAAAGGCACATGCTCAATCTCCTGCTAAGCCTTCCAAAGCAGCTGCAACCCTGAAGGCTTCTGAAAAAAACTTCAAGAACAAAGGCATTGAAATAAATGCGAATGTGGAGAAATTCAAGGGGAAATGTCACTACTGCCGCAAAGTGGGGCACAAGACTGCTGAGTGTCGTAGCGAGATCAAGCATGAGAAGGCTCAGGCAAATCTCACTGAGGAGGATCTCGTTGCTGTGATGACTGAGGCCAACATGGTTGAAAGCAACAACCCCAAGGAATGGTGGTATGACACTGGTGCAACCATCCACATTTGCACCGATAGGACGATGTTCATCACCTATCAGAAAAGCAAGACAGAGGAGAAGCTCAAAATGGAGAACACTGCAGTCTCCAAGATTGAAGGACGCGGCAATGTGATTCTGAAGATGACATCTGGACGTGAGGTCACTCTGACGAATGTGAAGCATGTGCCTGACATGAGGAAGAATCTGGTCTCGGGAATCTTGCTCAGCAAGAATGGATTCGCCACAAGTTTTGAGGCAGACAAGCTCGTGATTAGGAAGAATGGGATGTATTTGGGAAAGGGGTATGTTAAGGAAGGACTTGTCAAGTTGAATGTAATGACAGTCCTTCCGAAAGTTGTAGCTCCAAAAGTTTCAATGAATAAGAAAGAGCCAGTTGCTTATTTGGTTGATTCTTTTAATATATGGTATGAAAGATTAGGCCATGTAAACAACAAATCTATACAAAGATTAATGAACTTAAATCTAATTCCTAAATATAAAACAAGTAAACAAAAATGTGAAGTATGCGTACAGGCTAAGCTCACAAAAACGCCCTCACCTCGTGTTGAAAGAACTAATAAATCTCTAGATTTAATTCACACCGATTTATGTGATTTAAAATACATGCCAACTAGAGGTGGGAAAAAGTACTTTGTGACCTTCATAGATGACTGCACAAAATATTGTTATGTATATCTATTACATAGCAAAGATGAAACCTTAGAAAAATTCAAAGAATTTAAACTCGAGGTAGAAAATCAGCTTAAAACAACTATTAAAGTAGTTAGAAGCGATAGAGGAGGTGAGTATGATGGACCGTTCAACGCATTCTGTAAAGAATATGGAATTATTCATCAAACTACAGCTCCTTATTCACCAGAATCTAATGGAGTTGCTGAACGTAAAAATCGAACTCTTAAAGATATGATGAATGCAATGTTGCAGGAATCTGGGTTACCCCAGAACATGTGGGGGGAAGCGTTGCTTACCACTAATTATATCCTCAACAAAATTCCACACAAAGTAACTGGCAAAACTCCATATGAATTATGGAAAGGTATTTTACCTTCGTATAAATAACTCAAAGTGTGGGGGTGCTTGGCAAAAGTTGCGGTACCGCCACCAAAGAAGGTCACTATTGGACCTAAAACAGTGGATTGCATTTTCATCGGATATGCACATAATAGTATTGCTTATCGATTTCTGGTACATAAATCTGAAATATTAGATATCCATGAAAATACAGTCATGGAATCAAGAAATACATCTTTCTTCGAAAATATTTTTCCATATAAGGAAAAACAAGGTTCTAAACGAACTCGAGAAGAAAAAGACAACGATAATGACTCAGTAATTGAGACAAACGTCGATACTTCTATAAATGATATTTCAGAAAATGAAAAAGAAGATGAACCTAGGAGGAGCAAAAGAGCTCGAAAGAAAAAATCTTTTGGTGAAGATTTCCTAATGGCATTTTTAGTAGAAAATATTCCAAAAACTTTGGCAGAAGCCATGTCTTCACCAGACGTTCTATTTTGGAATGAAGCTGTTAGAAGTGAATTCGATTCTATCATGCAAAATTATACATGGTACATTTCGGATTTACCACCTGGCTGCAAAGCATTAGGGAATAGATGGATTCTGACACGAAAACCAAACCCTGATGGAACACCTAGTGGAAAACACAAAGCTAGGCTTGTAGTTCAAGGATTCCGACAAAAGGAAGGCTTTGACTATTTTGATACATATTCTTGACTATTTTGATACATATTCTTGGACTATTTTGATACATATTCTCCAGTAACAAGAATAACATCAATGAGGCTGATGATAGCAATTGCAGCTTTAAGAGACCTAGAAATTCATCAAATGGATGTAAAAACCGCTTTTCTAAATGGTGATTTAGAAGAGGAAATTTACATGAAACAGCCTGCGGGTTTGTCATTCCAGGACAGGAAGACAAAGTATGCCGACTTGTAAAGTCAATTTATGGGCTTAAACAAGCCCCTAAACAATGGCACGAAAAGTTTGACAGCACAATGATATCAAATGGGCTCAAAATTAATGAATGTGCTAAATGCATATACTACAAAACTACCAAAAATGCGTATGTTTTGCTATGTCTATATGTAGATGATATGTTCATTATTGGAAGCAATAAAGACATAATCAATCAAACAAAGAACATGCTCAAAGGGAAATTTGAGATGAAGGACTTGGGATTAGCAAATGTTATTCTCGGGGTTAAAGTCACAAGAAATTCAAATGAAATTATCTTAACCAAATCCCATTATGCTCAAACAATATTAGAGAGATTTAAAAATTATTCTAGCGGTACGGCAAAAACTCCGTTAGATCTCCAAATGCACTTGACAAAGAATTCAGGTGAAGCGGTTTCACAAAACGACTATTCACGTGTGATTGGAAGTCTTATGTACTTGGCCAATTGTACCAGACCAGATCTAGCGCATGCAGTAAACGTACTGAGTCGATATACAAGTAATCCAGGTCATACACACTGGAAAGCTATAACGAGAGTACTCAATTACTTGCGCTACACCAAAGATTTTGGGCTTCACTATGGTAAAGAACCAGCAGTTTTAGAAGGATACAGTGATGCTAACTGGATATCAGATTCTAAAAACTCAAAATCCACAAGTGGATATGTCTTTACACTAGGAGGAGCAGCAATATCATGGAAATCTACCAAACAAACAGTGTTAGCCAGATCCACAATGGAGTCTGAGTTCATAGCCTTAGACAAAGCAGCAGAAGAAGCTGAATGGCTTAGAAATTTTTTGGAAAATATTCCTATATGGGAGAAACCTGTGCCAGCTATAAGAATACATTGCGATAGTCAATCAGCTATAGCTCGGGCTCAAAATAATCTCTACCATGGTAAATCTCGTCACATCAGAAGACGACATAAAACCATTAGACAACTTATCTCAAATGGTATAATCACAATAGACTACATCAAATCGGCTTGACAACCTAGCGAATCCATTTACTAAAGGTTTGCCACGAGATGTTGTTGATAAATCATCAAAAGGAATGGGTTTAAAGCCTATAACGAATGAGGATGCTTGATTGCAACCCTACCTATCATGACTGGAGATCCCAAGACATAGTTTCAAAGGGAAAACAAAATCAAACATAATCTAACCAAAGCAATTTGAGACAGAGTAGTCTCATCCCAGCTCCTAAGATGATAAAAGTGCTAACAAGTGTGAGAAGGATAAGCATCAGCTTTTAATGATTCCATAGCTTTCTTAAGCGTAGTATTACTCAATAGCTTTCATGGTCAATCACCTAATGAGTGTAAAATGGGGCCGTTTCTAGGAGAATGAATGCAAGGCTATATTCTCTAAGTTCACTCATGAAAACTAGGATAGTTCAGGGCCACAAAGACCACAATAGAGAACTAAGCTCTACGAGAAAATGAAGCTGCGTTATGCATGTTGTCTCGGTCTACATAAAACACCGGTTGGTTCAAGACATCATGTTCACCTTCTGGTAAAGTAAACCCGACATATATTAACTATGAGTGGTTCAATGCTTAAAAGTGCCACCTACTCAAACACAGTGAATTTTTCGCAAACACTTTCGATAAGTCTGTCTAGTCCTTAGTATAAGTCTAGTCAGTAAATTTTATATTTTTAGAGTCTATCGAGTCTGCATATAGTCTGCGTATGTTTAGAGTCATTTCTATTCATGTGGGGGATTGTCTGGCCTAATTATTAAAAGTCTAATGGCTAATTAATAAGGCAAAATGGTGAAAGAAATGGGCCTGCGGGTGAGTCTTTAATGACTTAAATGAAGGGAAATGTGCAAAGTTCCACATCGGGAATCAAGGCACATGAGAGGAGTATAAATATGTTGAGACATATAGCAATGCTTAAACGGCTTGGAGAGAGGAGAAAGCCCCCACACGTGCGCGCGTCCGGCCGGCCGGCTCGGCTCGGCATGGGGGTGGGCGTGGGCTTGGACTTGGACTTGGATATTGGGTCTTAGTGGAGGGCCTCCGGCCTAAAAAGATTCTTTTTGGGACCAATTAAGCCCAACGTTTTTGGGTTTTAATTTCCAAAAACAACATGCATTTCGCTTTAAAACGATAAGTAGTTTGTCTAACAAAATAAAAACGTCACGAATTTCTTTCTCTCAGAATTTAAACGAGATAAGAGAGAGAGTCTTGGGGAGGAAGTTTCGCAACTCAACTTCCCTCGATCTTCGCAAGATTTTGGCCCACGTGCAGCAGTTGTTGCTGGAAGTGGCTCTCCGTCTTCTTTTTAAATAAACCCGTCTCTCCTCTCTCATTTCTGAAGTTTTCACGCAAAGAAAAAACCAGCAAATCTCACATCGTAAGTATAGAGAGTGTTTCGTAGAATTTATTGTTCATTAGGGCGTTCACGAGTGAAGCGTGATCGTCTTCCATGGTTGTATCCTGGGACTCTATATTCGTATAATTCCGTCTCACTACGGAACGAATATTAAGAGTTAAGGAAAGACATCAAATTTCACTTCCATGTTTATTTCGTGTGTCCTTCCATTTCTTTCCTTAACTCGTTTCGATTTTTGTATCGTTTGTATCAATCCGGTTTCCGGCTTCAACATAAATCACCAACTACATCATCACATAATCTTTAATTCTATTAAATATGACGATCAACATGAAAAGCTCCACGAATAATGATTTTACATTGAAATTAATCAAATTATTGAAGTTTAATTGAAAAAGAGAGAGTGAGTAAAAAGATGAACTGAGAGACCTTTCTTTATGAGGAGATTTTGACGAAGATGTGAGATATGGTTTCTCCAGTTATTTTATTCAAGTGGTTAGCTGTGTTTTTTACATTTAAGTTTAAAGAGAAAATTAAAAGTATGTAGAAATATCAATATAAAATAGTTAATAACAAGAAAATCATTAAAACCATAACTCATAATATTTATATTTGTATGTATTGTAACTAATAGTAATTATCTGCAAAATATTTATGAGTATGAAAAAATGTAACTAAACCGTAAATCAATGATAAAAGCATAGTCAAAAACAAAAAGTTAGGAAGTAGTTCTTAGAGTTTATGTGCCAAGTTTTAGATAGAACATTTGAATTGAGTGAAATCATGAATTCGGTGTGCATATAGTTATCCAAATCACATAAATGCGTAGATGTATAAAGGTGAATGCATGGGATATGTATCAAGTACACACTCGTGCGACTCCCGACAATTCTTGGAATGCTGCGAATGTATATGGCCCAAACATCTAATATACGTAACGAGTGAGGCCAAAAGCCAACGCAGAGAGAAAACGAAAATGACTAACCTTAAATACATGCACGTGTGATACTTTCGTTTAACCTTTTTGAAATAAACATCCCAAAAATATTTGATGACATTTTAAGAAAATAAATCTGTCCTCCCGATGCAAAACCTTGTGAAAATCCGTATACGCAATCGGTTTGTTTATGAATCACCTCTATGCATACTGCATAGTGATCGATTCTAAGTTTTAGAAGATCAAAAGCTGAAAAGAAAATAAGTTTTTGATAGATCGTTTTATTGTATACATTTTATATATCTAAATGAGGGCTGAAATCCAGTGTGGTATCGTTTGAGCTTATGCCGGCTCTGCTTATATTTCTACGTAAGAAAATATGAATTTCTCAAAGATGTATTTTAAAAATTTTATATAAAAAATTAGAACATCATTACTGAAAGGAAAATTTATAGGTTTCTCAATATAGTAGAATATTAATGTTTTGTTTATTTATCTACTTTTAAAAGTTTTTAGATTGTCATAGTAACAAGTGTTCTTAGGTCATTTCCAATGATGCTCTCTTTTTCATTTTCAAAAAAGTTTTGCTTCAATGGTTATTCATTTCTTTCTTTAAAATGAAGAAATAAACATTTATGAAATGTAATAGCTTTATAATATTATTATGTTAAATTTATATTAAATAGTATTTATTCTAAATAATTGTTAAAACAAAATAATTAGGAAAAATTTGTAACATGAATTTTTTTTATTAATAATTAATGATAAATGGAAATAGAATATATTTGGAATATTATTTTTACAAAAAAGGAAATGAAGCAAATTATTTAAATAATATTTTTTTTTTGTTTTGAAGAAAGAGAATTTTTGAAGATAAAAATGAATCTAACCATTAGAGATGCCTTTATGTTTTTCAAATTGTATTTGTTCTCAAATTGTTGTTGCCATCTTTATTTTCTCTCTTACTTTTATTTATTTTAATATCGAGAGACTCATAGAAAAATTGTAGCTGTGGGTGCTCTTAGGTTCCGAATGGTAACAGTGGATTGAGCGGTGCGGGACAAGCGAATTGGATACTGCTGTACGGTTTAACTGCGGTATGGATAAGAGAAACGCATGCTGCGGAACAACTGCGGTTTGTTTAAAATAAGCGGTTTAAAACAAAGTATGAATGATGACATATAATGAATAGTGTAATTGCAGGATACATATAATATATATATATTTTTTATTTTATTTTACAAACTAAAAAATCAGTATTCTTAGTATAGTTCTTAAAAATATAAATTTTATTTTAAAAATTATTTTGTATTTCTGAAATATAAAATTTAATATTCTATTATTGAGATTTATATAATTGCACTAATTGTCTTTATACAAAATTAAATTAAGATATCAGTGATACTGATTTAGTTTTTTTTAATATTTAATTTAATTTATAAAAAAATTATACATCTAAAAACTTTACAAATCATATTTTCATACTTTCTCATGTATTGTCAAATTTCAAAAGTGTTGCTCCATAAATATTAAAATTAGGTCTGGGTATTTCACCCGGACCCAAAAACCCGAACCAAAATTGACCCCAAAAAGACTTGAACTGGTGGGATCCGACAGGATTCAAACCGAACATGAACCAAAAAATTTCTAATTATCCTATTGGGTCTAAATGTTTAAGATCCGAAGGACCCGGACCTAACAAGACCCGAAGGATCAGGATCTAACAAGACCCGAAGGATCCGGACCTGACAAGAGAACCCGAATGCCCATGCCTATTTAAAACGATCAAAATGTTTCATTAAAAGGTAAATAAATCCTTATATCCCATAAAATTAGGTAATTTAGATTTATAATTTACATTTGAGAGATGAGATTTGGGAGGGGGGGGGGGGGAAGATCCGAAACCGACCCGAAATAACTGAACTCGAACTAAAAAAATCTGAATCCGATCCGATATATATAAATACCCGAATGAGTTTTAGACTCCTATACCGAAATATCCGAAAATCTGAAATATCCGAACCCGAACCCGAACCCAAACGCCTAGACCTATATCAACATTTGAAATTTTCTGTAATAATTGAAAAAAAAATCTTTAAAAAGTATTTTGAATAGTAAAAGTAAACACACCAGAAATAAAATGAAAACAATAGAAATGAAAAATAAACTTCTGTATGAACCTTAAAATGCTGTAAGCAATTTATATGTTTCAAGGGCGTTTCACAAGCGTTTCATAGAAACACATATATTATCATTTTTTTCTTTTATTTTTAAAATTCAATCCGCTGCCTGTGTTTTGTTTTTGTTTTATGGTGAATGGATACATAATTTTGAAAACACATGTGGTTGGGTATAACCGCCTTTAACATTCATAGCCTTAATATATCAAAAGTTTGAAAACGCGTTTATTTAGGCAGAAAGAGTACACGTATATAAAGTCTAAACTGTACAGCATAGACTGTTAAATGGTAAGACGATATTAATATGTGTAGAGTTGGTTTATATCGGTTCAATTCGGTTATGTAAAATGTATCTGGTACAAATATAAACCGATACTATAAATGTAACTCGACTGTAACAGAATCAATAACAGAAAACAATTCTTCCATTTTCATCTTCTTCTCTGAGCTCGTACTGGTTAACTAAGATGGTATCAGAGCGGTGAGGCTCGAAACCCCACTCGATTCGTTTCCTCGCTTCGATTGCGATCGTCTCCATGGTGATCGAAAAGAGAGTTACATAACGGATCGGACGAACTACGTCTTTGGCGAGACGAACTTCAATCACTGAAGATTCACCACCGTGATCTCCGATCGCTCCGACGGACTCGTACGATAACATTCACTCTCCGTTCTATCTCACTGGCAGCGATAATCCAGGTCTCAAAATCATCACTGAAGTTCTAGATGGTACGAATTACGATAATTGGTGTATAGCGATGTCCATAGCCTTAGATGCGAAGAACAAATCTGCATTTATCGATGGATCATTAGCTAGGCCAAGTGATTCTCATGCTAGCTTCAGGATCTGGTCACGATGTAATTTGATGGTTAAATCTTGGATACTGAACTGTGTTTCAAAACAGATTTACAAAAGTATCTTGTGATTCAACGATGCATCGGAGATCTGGAACGATCTTTCTGCTCGATTTCACATCACGAATCTCCCTCGCTCGTATCAGATCTCCCAGCAAATTTGGTCTCTGCAACAAGGTTCTATGGATTTATCATCCTACTATACAACCTTGAAGACCTTATGGGATGAACTTGATGGAGCTACTTGTGTTGAAACTTCTCATCGATGTGATTGTTGCAAATCGATGAACAAGCAAGTTGAGCAATCAAAAATCGGTAAGTTTTTGGCAGGCTTGAATGAGTCTTACGCGACCATCAGGAGCCAAATCATAAGGAAGAAAAATGTTCCAGATTTATCAGAGATCTACAACCTCTTGGATCAAGACTTTAACCAAAGGAATCTCACCTCGTTGACTCCTGCTTCGACATTTCAAGTGACAGCAGCTGTTCAGCATTCTGCAGTGATCAATGTGGCTCAGTCTAATTACAAGCAGAAGCCAATTAGCACTCATTGTGGGTATACTGGTCATACTACTGATACTTGCTACGAGATTCATGGATATCCAGTTGACTTCAAGCATAAAAACAAGAATAAGTCTGAGAAAGGCTCCAACACGGCCAAGCCTTCTAGCTACACTAAGCCTGTTGTTGCTCAACTTATTCTTGGTGATAATGAAGTCAATGGACAAGATATCTCTGCAATGGTTAATAGTCTATCCAAAGATCAGATTCAAGGAGTTATTGCTAATTTCAACTCCAAGCTTCAACCTTTGAGTTCATCGCATGTTGAATCATCCTCAGAAGCCACAATCACTGCTTTACCTGGTATGGCATATTCATCCTCTTCTCTGAGATTTATTGCTATATTACAGGCTACTAGCAATGTATTGGATTCTACATCTTGGATTGTCGACAGCGGTGCAACACATCACGTTACATGTGATAAAACTCGCTTTGAATCTCTATCAGCTACACACAATGCTTCAGTCACTTTACCTAATGGTATTGGTGTGACTATTGAAGGAGTTGGTTGCGTCAGATTGAGTGATCATCTGGTTGTCAACAATGTTCTTTACATACCAGAGTTTCGACTGAGTTTGATGAGTGTGAGTCAGGTAACTAAAGATTTGGGCTACCGGATTATGTTTGATGGATCTTCTTGCATGATACAAGATCATATCAAGGGGCTGATGATTGGACAGGGTGAAGAGATTGTGAATCTATATGTCTTGGATACTGCTTCTCTTCCTGCAATTTCGAATAAAGAGCCTGATGATTCTGCTATGATGTTTCGCTCAAATGTAATAGCTGACTCTGCTCTATGGCATAATAGACTTGGACATCCGTCTATAATAAAGACTGATTCTTTAAGTAATGCACTTGGTTTTACACCGAAGAATAAAAATCATCATTGCTCTATTTTCCATCTTGCCAAACAAAAGCATCTCATCTATATTTATCACAATAATATTTGTGATTCTGCTTTTGATATGCTCCATATCGACATCTGGGGACCCTTCTCAGTGCCGACGCTTGATGGATACAAATATTTTCTGAAAATTTTTGATGAGCACACGCGAGTCACCTGGCTTTGTTTACTCAGAAGCAAAGATGAAGTCTTAAACTGTCTTTCCTGAGTTCTTACAGATGATTGAGACGCAATATAAAGCTGTGGTGAAAGGTGTTCGATCAGACAATGCTCCAGAACTTCGGTTTACAGAGCTGTTCAAACAAAAAGGAATCATTCAGTATCACTCCTGTCCAGAGACACCTGAGCAAAATTCAGTTGTTGAAAGGAAGCATCAACACATTCTCAATGTGGCTCGGTCCCTTATGTTTCAAGCTTAGGTTCCCTTGGAGTATTGGGGAGACTGTGTTTTAACTGCGGTTTTTCTTATCAACCGTCTTCCCTCTCCTCGTTTGAACAACAAGACACCGTTTGAATTACTTACATCCAAATGTGTTTATTACACTGGCCTGCGTGTGTTTGGATGCTTGGCTTACATGTCTACTTCTTCTAAGAATAGGCACAAGTTTCAACCACGATCCAGAGCCTGTGCATTTCTTGGATATCCTTCTGGATACAAAGGATACAAGCTTTTGGATCTTGAAACAAACAAGATTCATATATCTCGAAACGTCATGTTTCATAAGATTATTTTTCCGTTTGCAGAGGGTAAACCTGTGTATTCTGATGAGTTTCTTTCGACTGATTGGATGGATATGAGACCCTCATCATCTTCTCCTCCTCCACAGCCTTCTGAAACTGCTTCATCTTCGAGCTCAGTGCCTGCAGAAAATTCTAAACGGGTATCTAAACCTCCTGAATATCTCAATTATTATCTTTGCAACCTAACAGAAACTGATATTCCTTATCCATTGGCTGCTCATGTCTCTTATGCACGTCTTTATGAAGTGTATGAGGCTTACATTTGTGCTCTGGCTTAAACATTGAACCTACTTCGTTCACTCAAGCCAAACGATTTGATGAATGGCTTAAGGCAATGAATGAAGAACTCATAGCTCTTGAAAGCAGTGAGACATGGTCAGTGTGCTCTTTACCTCCTGGTAAGCATGCTATCGGATGCAAATGGGTGTATAAGGTGAAACTCAATGCCGATGGTACCTTGGAAAGCTATAAGGCTCGACTGGTTGCTAAAGGGTATACGCAACAGGAAGGCGTTGATTTTGTTGATACTTTCTCGCCTGTTGCTAAGATGACCACCGTCAAAACCTTAATTGCTGTCTCAGCTGCAAAGAACTGGAGTTTGATGCAGCTTGACATCTCCAATGCTTTCCTTAATGGTGATCTTCAAGAAGAGATTTATATGACTCTTCCTCCAGGATATACACCAAGAGAGGGGGAAACAATGCCTCCAAAAGCAGGCTTCGAGGCAATGGTTTCTTAAATTTAGCTCTACTCTTCTCTCCATGGGGTTTACTGAATCTCAAAATGATCACACTCTGTTTATCAAGAACTCTGGTGGGAAGTACATTGCAGTTCTTGTATATGTTGACGACATTATCATTGCAAGCAATGATGATAAAGAGGTTGATCAGCTCAAGAGTGATCTACGTGGAGTTTTAAAGTTGAGAGATCTTGGTCCGCTTAAGTTTTTTTGGGATTGGAGATTGCACGTTTTCAAAAAGGGATCACTATATGGTAACGCAAATATGTACTTGAACTTCTTGAGAAGACTAGAAAGATGGCCTGCAAACTATCATCTATACCGATGGATCCGGATGTTAAAATTTTCTATGATCCGAAGGTTCCGCTAATTGATGATTGTTGGGGTCAAAACCGGTCACGACGGAATCGATGCTCGAAAGCTCTCGGAAAACCAACTCTCGTTTAAAACTTTAAAAACCAAACATTCCCAGAATAAGGTTTAAAGAATAAAAGACGGTTTTCCGCAAACACGAGTTAGAGAATATCGAGAATTCATTCAGTCCGGATCTGACGGACAGGACACAGACCACCTCGCCCGTCGGCAAGGAATGGCCGCACCGAGGCCACCTCACCCGTGGGCGAGGACGGGCTGAGGCCACCTCGTCCGTGGGCGAGGACGAGCCGCACCGAGGTCACCTCGCCCGTGGGCGAGGACCGGCCCGGCCGAGGCCACCTCTCCCGTGGGTGAGGACGAGCCGCACCGAGGCCACCTCGCCCGTGGGAGAGGACCGGCCGGGCCGAGGCCACCTTGCCCGTGGGCGAGGACGAGCCGCATCGAGGCCACCTCGACCGTGGGCGAGGACGGACCGGGCCGAGGCCACCTCGCCCGTGGGCGAGGATGAGCCGGGCCAAGGCCATCTCGCCTGTGGGCGAGGACGAGCAGCTCCAAGGCCACCTCGCCCGTGGGCGAGGACGAGCCGGGCCAAGGCCACCTCGCCCATGTGGGCAAGGACGAGGCATACCGAGGCCGCCTCGCCCATGGGCGAGGACCGGACAGGCCGAGGCCACCTCGCCCGTGGGCGAGGACCAGCCGGGCCGAGGCCACCTCGCCCGTGGGCGAGGACGGGTCGCGCCAAGGCCGTCCCGTCCTAAAGCAAGGACTGTCCCTGTAACATCCCGAGTTGTGATATGTGGAAAGGCTTAAGAGAATTGATTTGGCTACCTATGTCACCAAAGTTGACTTACCTTTTCCGGAACACATCCTGAAAGAACTCCAGAGTTAAGCGTGCTTGAGCTGGAGTAGTGGAAGGATGGGTGACCTATCGGGAAGTGATTCGCGATAGCGTGTGAGTGAGGCCAAAGCACGGGGAAAGGTCAGGTGGTGATTGTAGGGTCAGTAAACGATGATTTCAATCCTTTCGGAAATTTAACGACCGACCGTCGGATGGGATGGGGCCCACGGGCCGAGAGAGCGGGCGTGGGTGGCCCATTAGCCATGGGCGATCGGGGCGTTACAAGTGGTATCAGAGCTGGTTAGCCGTCTCGGTTCTGACCTGAGAGGCGTCTTGAGACCTGTCGTGGGGCGCAACGAGGACATTGCGTTCTTTGAGAGGGGTGAATTGTAACATCCCGAGTTGTGATATGTGGAAAGGCTTAAGAGAATTGATTTGGCTACCTATGTCACCAAAGTTGACTTACCTTTTCCGGAACACATCCTGAAAGAACTCCAGAGTTAAGAGTGCTTGAGCTGGAGTAGTGGAAGGATGGGTGACCTATCGGGAAGTGATTCGCGATAGCGTGTGAGTGAGGCCAAAGCACGGGAAAGGTCAGATGGTGATTGCAGGGTCAGTAAACGATGATTTCGAGCCTTTCGGAAATTTAACGACCGACCGTCGGATGGGATGGGGCCCACGGGCCGAGAGAGCGGGCGTGGGTGGCCCATTAGCCGTGGGCGGTCGGGGCGTTACAGTCCCGTCCCGAAATCATGCCTCCTCGTCCAAGTTCCCATAGCTCGATCATCAGGTCCATGGACACAACACTCATGTTCCATCTCACTCGGGATTATTGAAGAAGGATTTCGGAAAGAGTTATGAAAGATTCAAACCGTCGAGATGGATTCTCACTAATAGTATACGACAGACGTGGTCAGCTTGAACACCGGACGTCCTAACTATACAAAGAGCAGGAATCCATCCGAAAAGACCAACGTCAAAGCCGAGAGCGGTCTCTTACGAGAAATCGTAGAAAAAATGTCTAAAGTCCGAAAACGGCCCTAAGTGGACCGGATCACGGCTAGACGGCCCACTTACGATTTTGAAACGAGAGTAAGCCCAAGGCTGGTATGAAGGTCTGTTTTTATTTTACAGGAAAGGATAAATGTCAAGTTTCCAAAAGAAAAATATGAAGTTCCGAATATAAATGTCAAGTTTCCAAAGATAATCACGAGAGACGACAAAAAATGGAAAAGCCCGCCTCGCGAAAAATCTGGCCCAAAGAGAGTAAACCGACTTAGAAGGGAGTATATAAGGAGAGCTTGGGGCGAGGAGGAAGAGGGAGCTTTCTGAGAGCAAACTTAGCATTTAGAACAACTTAAGCATTTTTTCCGTTTTTACTATCAAGATGCGACTCAACTAGGTTAGAACTTAGGTGGCTAGATTAGCAAACGTACCGACAGCTCTCGTGGCCTAGGATCCTGCCTGTTGTTCACGCTCAAACGCGAATTCGGAAATAAGATCTTTTTGTTCTCTCTTTTAAGATTTACTATTTCATATTTTCTACCATATTGATTGTGTTGTGTGTGGCCCAGCAGATAACTGGGACCTTCACGGAAGGCTAGGTTAACTTGGCTTTCCTCTGATTAACAAAACTCGACGGTGTGAATTCCGGTTCTCACAATGATCCCACTGTCTTTCATCGATTGGTTGGACGATTAATGTATCTCACGATAACAAGTCCAGACATCACGTACAGTGTCAATAAGCTTTGTCAGTTTGCTTCCACTCCCAGAGCGTTCACTTACATGCTGCGTACAAGGTCCTACATTATCTCAAAGGAACAATTGGTCTTGGTCTTTTCTACTCTGCTACTTCTGATTTGGTTCTCAAGAGTTATACAGATGCAGATTGGAACTCTTGCCTTGATACAAGACGTTCTACTTCTGGATTTTGTATGTTTCTTGGCTCTTCTCTCATTTTGTGGAAGTCAAAGAAACAAGATGTTGTGTCTCACTCCTCGGCCGAATCGGAATATAGAGCCATGTCAGTTACGGTAAAGAAGGGTATCTGGCTTGTGAATCTTCTTGGCGAGCTTCAGGCACCTCAATCAAAAGCTGTTGCGTTCTTTTGTGATTCCACGGCTGCAATTCACATTGCTAACAATCCGGTTTTTCATGAAAGGACTAAACATGTTGAATCGGATTTTCATCAAGTTCGTGATCATGTAAAGAGTGGTTTGTTCAAGACGCTTCATGTTGGAACCAGTACTCAGATCGCTGATGCTCTCACAAAACCTCTCTACCCTACTCTGTTTTCTTCTCTCATAAGCAAGATGTCGCTACATTCCATTTACGCACCATTTTGAGGGGGAATATTAATATGTGTAGAGTTGGTTTATATTGGTTCAATTCGGTTATGTAAAATGTATCTGGTACAAGTATAAACCAATAATATAAATGTAACTCGACTGTAACAGAATCAATAACAGAAAACATTTCTTCCATTTTCATCTTCTTCTCTGAGCTCGTACTGGTTCACTAAGAGACGACCATACACATGGTTTGTAATCACAGGTCTGGCTTTGTTATTAAAGTGACCACAAAAAGCTCGGCTTGTATAGCAAATACAATGAATGGTTTTGAATAACACATCAAAGTAAAGCTGACAAAAAAACAGAGTTGATAATAATAGTAATAGAGTTAACGATAATAACATGCGTTTTAGGTTTTAGTCGAAAAAAAACTTGCGTTTTAGGTTGTAGTTGAAAAACACACATAATGCCAGCACTGCCACTTAAAAATTAATCAGAAAGCAATAGTTGACTTAGGCCTTGATTAGTAGAGCATTAGCATTAGCATTATGCTCTACATTATCCAATCAACATTTGTTAGAAAAGCATTTAAAAGAGCATTTACTAAATGCTAATGCTCTCCAAATGCTCTCTGGCAAATGCTCTCATATGAAGCTTTTGGAAGAGCATTTGCATTTATAATTTATAAATTTAAGAATAATATATAATTAGTTCATTTATTTGATTTTTAATAATATCATAAAATTATTTTTATATCCAGAAAATGAAATTTTGATTTCTAAAATAAATTTACCATATAAATATATTTTTATATATTATTTCACATTTAAAATAGAATTTAATTATATTAAATTAATTTTATAAATTATATTTTAAATTAATTATATAAATTAAGTTATATAAAATGATTAAATAAATTATATAAATTAGTTATATAAATTAATTATATAAATTATATTTTAAATTAATTATATAAATTATATTTTAAAATATAATATAATTAAATTGATCACATAAATTATATTATATTTTAAATGCGAAATATTATTTTTAACATAGATATTTTAATTATAAAATTTATTTTTTAAAATAACATTTTCGATATAAACATAATTTTTGAAATTAGTAAATAAAATAAAATAATTATATATCTTTTATATATTAATATATATATATATTATATTAATATATAAAATAAAATAAATATATATATATATATTAGAAATATATTCATTATAAATAAATATATTATATATTATATACTAATTTTAATAATAATTTTAAATAGCATGTCCATACTGCTCTACCAATCAATCTATTAAACAGTTTAGCAAAAGCATACAGCTTCTGCAGCATACTGCTATTATAGCATACAGCTACTGCTTTCTAATCTGCTTTGCCAATCAGGCCCTTAGCCTCGACTAATTAGGTGGACCTTGAAGCATATTTGAAACTGGGTCCAAGTAATTAGTTGATTTATCCTTGGCTAATTAGGTGGACCTTTAAGCATATGTATTCGTGAACTTGGGCTTACATTTGCTTTAGGCGGTCCTGAGATGTCAATAGTCCTCGATAGGATGGAGTATATGCAATATTGAATAAAAGCTAGAACATAATATATCAAATTAAAGCTGAATGGAAGACATATTATAATATCTCTCAACTTTTATAAGAAGAGAGTATGACCACCTCATGGAGTTCATCACCTTGCTTGAAGTTCACAACCTGATATCTTGTGTACTTACATGGTTTTAAGTTTCATTTTAGTTTTCATATTGATCATTTGGATACATTTAGAGTATATTTAGGTTGCATTGCATTACATATGTCTATATCAGGTATTGGAGATGCTTGTTGGTGACTTTAGAGACATTTGAGGTGTTTTGAGGACAAAAGAGAGATGTTTGGGTGCTAAGTGTCATAGCGACGAGAGTGTAGCAACCTCATCAAGTCGCTAAGACGCCATGTGAGTCAGCGTAGCGACATGGTGTGGTCGCTACAAGAAGAAGAGCCAAACATCTTGAAGCGACCAAGTATCATAGCGACATGAGCATAACGACTTCACCAAGTCGCTAGGACACCTTGCAAGTCCTCCTAGCAACATGCGTAGTAACCACCCATGTTCGCTACGAGAAGACCAAAGACAAAGTTGAAAACAGCTAAGTGTCCTAGTGACATGATCATAGCGACTTCTTCAAGTCGCTACGACATTCTGCGAGCCGGCATAGCGAACTCCATAGCGACTTGGAGAGGTCACTACAGATCCTGAAGAGCCGAAGAGTACACTAGCGACCAACCTGTAGCGAAAAGACCAAGTCGCTACAGGCGAAAAGACTACTTTCTTATTGGATTGACCCAGGTTTGTTGGGTTGACCCAACTTGTTTTTAGACTTCTATAAGTACCCTTTCGACCTAATATTGGGACTTATCTCATTTTATCTCAAGATTTTGTCTAATCTTGTAAAAGCTTGAACCTTTTTATCATTTTAAGGAAGTACTTCATCTTATATCTTGTTTCTCTTGCTCATTAACATGATCAACCTTGAACTTTATATAGGTTTAAGGTTTCTCATGGAGATTAGTGAGTAGTGACTTCCTGATTCATGGGTAGGGTGTATTAGGGTGATTAGGTGGATATTTAGGATGTTTCTTGGTTTATTAACATTGTTCTATGCTTGTTAGGTGTTCTTAGCGCTAGATTAGCCTTGATCAAGTTGATTTAGAACTTAAGTAATTTCATGCCACGAAGGTGTTCGATGAAATGCTTGAACCAACCTAATATTGTCCTTTGCATGTTTAGCCAATGGGAATTGATGCTAGAGATGTTTAGTGGTTAGTAGACTTGTGATTTATGCATGCTTGAATGTATTAGGGCCAACCGGAGTTAATGTTTAATACATGATTACCATAAGATTATTGTCACGGGAGTGGATTAATCTATTTGAATAACATCTAGACCTATAGACTTGTTGATTATTTTGTTTGAACATCCTAGATTGAACCTTGATCACCTTATATCAAATATTCTTTGCCCATGGATCCATCCTTAGCATTTGATTCAAAGTTTATATTTCTAGGATCTTAGCTTGTCACAGTCATCTATCTTCTTATTTTCTTAGATTAGGAAAGTTTGTGTATTCTTAGTGTTATAGATCACTAGTTCCTTGTGGATTCGACCCTAAAGTACTGCATCGATATACCATTCGATTATGGTAGTGTGCACATTAGGTTAATCGGTGTGTGCTTAAACGGGTAATCACAACCGCAGCTCATCACCTTGCTTTTAAATCCGCAACCGCCTCTTTCGTAAATATTTGAAATATTTTCTTCATTAGATAGACACTAAAGTTATGTGTTCTCTAAGAGAATCTCCCCATTTACATGTTCTCACATGCATAGTGTTTGAAAACCTAGCTAGGAGCCACTATTACAAGTATTGGTCTGAGATACTGATTTTTAGCTCTAGCCACCGTGACAAGTACATATATCTAATTTGGTTAGCTTTGCAAATAACAGTTTATATTATTTTGACGGACCATATTAGGCAACGGTCCATTATCTCACATGAACAATTTATTCTTCTCATATATAAAGCTGTCCGGAACAAAGATCACATATCATTCCCACAGATTTATATAAATAATCTTACTTCGTAACACATACACTAGTAAAAACATCTGAAGTAGCCACTGACTTGCCACCCATGGCTATAAAAAGGAGTCACTAAAACCCACGATAAACCCCGAGAAAAGACATGACTTTGTCGAATTCGTGGTTAAACAATGGTAAAATCAGCCATGATATAGCCACTAATATTCCATGGCACGACAGGCCACAATTTAGTTATTAATTTTTAGTAGCTAGATAGCCACAAAAATGTTTCATGACTAGTTAGTAGCTGATTAGCTATGATTGACCAAAAAAGTAACACATCTAATCATTGGATGTCTAGATTTTTGGCGCCAAAAGTAATTTGGCATGTTTTTAATGTTGATAACCGTATTTGAAAGTTTCTTACCTCATACAGCTCGACAACCAACTTTTTATTTTGGTGTACCAGATTTTCATTTTAACCTACTTTAACTTTGTATCTAATTGCATTAACAAAAGAGAGTAATTACAAGAGTTTCAAACTTTTGTTTTTGATTTAATTAATATATTAATTAATCTAGTAAGTTTTATAGTTTCTCCTGCTTTCATAAAAAGGTATGTCCAATGTTATTAGATATTAGAATGTTCTGAAAGGTAACTATCTCGCTGGCCCGTGATTCCATGACACCATCAACATCCTGCCATTTAGAGGAAACATAATATATTCGAAAATGAAATATTTTTATAGCCACTGAAAATTTGGTGGATGGTTAGTGGCTAAAAATTTACTACACATAAAATTAAATAAAAAATTTAAAATAAATTTAAACTAATTTAAAACTAGAATTAGACAACAGGAATATTATAAAATAAACTTAATAAAAGAAACTTTTTTTAAAACAAATGTACATGAAAAAATAAATATTATAGAAATTTAAATATTACAACAATACTAATAGTCTAGTAAATTTGTTCCAGAACCTCCAAAATCTCCAAAATATTGTCCAAACAAATTTTGTGTAACTGAACATGATTGTTGTTGTTGTTGTTCTTGACGTCTTTTCCGTACGATTCTTTCTTGTTCACATTGAATGTATTCACGAGTATTAATAAGGATATCTGATTTCAAAAACATTTAGCTCATAATCTAAAAATAAAAAAGAGAGTCATTTTTCTATTTTGAAATGAACTAGTTGATCATATATGGGAACATTACGAAAATACCTTAATGGAATAATGTGGTATTTTACTTGTAATTTAATATTTAATTATGTATTTCTATTTATAATTTTATATTTTAGTGTAAGATTTTATTACTTAATATTGCTGTAATATTTTTATACGTGTTAGTTATTTAAAAAAGTTTATGAATTTACGTTAACTATGACAAATATAAGGACCATAATGTAAAATGCAAATAATTTTGAAGTTTTGTTTTTGGAGAAGAACACCTTGAACTTCAAATATAGAGTTCTGAAAACTTCAAAATAAAAATCATTTTAGAGATGCTCGTAGCCACTAATAATTGAATCTAATTTGTGGTCCATGCTAAATATTACAATTCGAAATGTAGACAATAATGTAAACATGGATCATTTATTTTGGAGGGTTTCTCCGGAATTGGAAGATCACCAATTTGCATAGATCTTATGGTATATATGGAAAGGAAGAAACAACAGAGTCTTTAGTAATTTGGATATTAATCCTAGAGATACTCTCAAATTGACAGAAACGGAGTCATTACTTTGGGCTGAGGCACAACTTTCACTTACACAGAGAATTGATCAATCTTGTTTACCAGTAGACGCAATAGTACCGTGTATCCCAGGTAGATGGTGTTTTACGGATGGATCGTGGAAGAATGAGGAAAACTTTTCGGGACAAGGGTGCTATAGCACACTAGAAGGTTTTGATGGTTTAATGGGAGCGAGGAATACAAGAGCGAGTCAGTCGCCACTCCATTTGGAGATAGATGCTATAATTTGGGCAATGGAATGCATGAGAAATCTAAGACAGTTTACGGTCACATTTGCAACGGATTCTTCTCTGTTGGTGAAGATGGTTTCGGAACCAGAAGAATTGCCAGCCTTTGCAAGTTATTTGGAAGATATAAAGATCTTGAAGAGAAGTTTCAATTGCTCAGAGCTCATTCATATACCACGGACACATAATTTAAGGGCGAAGAGTCTCGCACATAGTGCAAGGAAGCAACCATCATTTGTTGGCCATATAGATGCGAAACTCCTAGTTTGGTTTGTAGAGTCTATATGAGTCTGTTATGTTGATAATAAGAAAAAAAAAAAGACAATAATGTAAAAAATTGTGTATCCAGTCAACATCATTAATTCATTATATATACTAGAACCTTTTCCCGGGCTACGCCCGGGTTTATTTCATAAATTTTTTATTCATTTTAAAATATTATTCATATTTAAATATGTAATATATATTGGAAACTCTGACAAATATTAATTATTAAAATGAAGTTTCACATCTTAGAATTGAAAACGTAAATAATGATAAAAACACATATTACATTATTTAAAATATTATTACAGTAAATATAGTTAAAACTCCAATAATTTAAAATTTTGATTTCTTAACTATTTTATTCATTCTATCTGATTCGTATTGTATAATTAGTGACTAAGAGTTTAAGTTCTTCCCAACAAAATCAATCTCTCTAGAAATACACATGAAAAATAAAATTATTGAATTTTCTTACAACTTCAAAAGGGTTGGATCTAATAATTTTATCACCTTGATAAAAGGTAAACAGTTGATTTATTGAACATTTTCAGAAATTTCATAAATGTTGTTAGAGGTAATTGGTAAGTGCTCTAAGTATTTTTTTACTGTGGTTTTTATTTTTACAATCATTTTGATTTATCAATTATTTTTTTAAGACATAATTTAAAACTACAGCCCAAAAGTTAAATTAGGAAATATATTTGTTTTGGAAATCATTTTTAAAATATATATACATTTAGTATTTTGAAAATAATTAATATAAATTTACATCAATCTAATCTAAAGTCACAGAAAAAAACTTACAACATACATTCTAAATCAAAATAATTAAAGTCACATCCTCTACCAATCCGACATAGATGTTACTCTTCTTAGAAGTGTTCCGGTAAAACTGAACCGAAATAGAAAAAGTGATTTGAATTTGGTAATACCGAATAAACCGAATGGATGTTAATTTAAGAAATAGCGGTATCTGAATATGGTTCGGCATAAAACCGATAAAACCGAATAAATCGAAGAAACCAATTAAATAAAATATGTTAGTATACTACTATACTTATATACGAAATTTATAATAAAATTAATAATATATACATGAAAACACTGATTTTATTTATTCTTTTATTTGTTCTAAGTTAAAAAATTATCATTTTTATTAAATTAAATAAAACATATTTTCATTGGTACATATTTATGCTAAAATATAGTTATTTAATACTATTATGATATTAATAGTTTTCTTATTTATATTTTTAATAGTAAAAATGAAAAACTATATATTATATCGTAAATTCAGAGTATGGAATATATATTATATTTTAATAAGTCTGATTTCTAATCATATAAACTAAAATTTTCATAAAATTTAAATATAGTTATGGTTTTTGGTATAAAAACGAATAAACCAAAAATTGTTAGTATATAAACCAAACTAAACCGAATTATATATGATATTAATATGGTAGCTTATTTTTATAAACTGAAATACCGAAAACCAAAAAAAAAACGAACCGACATGTGGATTGAACACTGTTACTCTATCTAAATGAATGTATGTAAGCCGTGTTTGTGATTTTTTCTTTTGTTGTGGTCATTGATTTCGAAGATTTGTATTGTAAAAAGATGACGAACTATGCTTTAGAAACCAATCACAATTAATAGGAAAAACATCAAAGGATTGACTAATCACCAAAACCTAAAGTGAGATCGGTGGACTAAATGGCCAACACCTTAATTACATAGCATAAAGTTAAAGAAATGATATTAACTAAATGAAAGGTTTGAGTCTTTCACATAAACATTAAAAATGGAGTAAGAAACTCTCAATTTTTACCACTGATTTGATTCATAACAAATCAGATAAAGTGAATACAAATACTCAAAACATTGTGGTTTTTAGTTCTCCGGATTAACCCTTAAAATGAGGATGGAGGTGGTACCGCTCTGAGCTGAGTATTTTTGACCTTTGAGAGACAACCCACTACTTGTAAGGGAGTGATGTCTCCAGCCACACACCTTTGAAGGAAAATTAATTTTGAATGACGTCATACCTAAGTGTTTGCCAAATACAATTATAAATTACCTTAAACCCATTCACAATGACATGTATCTGCTGTGTGGATATCATGTTAAAAAGAAAAGAAAAGAAAAAGAGTTGTTGATAAGAAGAGATTGACCTTCATTCTAGATAGATGTTTCTTCACTTTGCTTCACAGCCTCTACATGGACAGTGAAGACACGCTAAGAACAACCACCTGTTTTTCCAATACAAACACACAACAAAATCAACCCTCGCGCTCTCTTTGTTTACATTCAAGCTCTACTTCACATTATTTACTTTCGAGCATTTTTAAACAAATAATAATTTAAAATTTTAGGTTGTTGACCATCTTCTCTCAATCACAATTTGAGAAAAAAAAAACTCAGCAACTGCTGTATATCGTCGTTCTCAAGCATTTCATTACTTCTAGCCCTTATCTCTTCCTCTGTTAAAAACCCATCACCTCCTCTGTTTCCAGCATTTGACCAATCATTAAAAGGCTGAACCAAGTGTTGGTTTTACAAAAGTCTAATCTAATGTCTCAGTATCTAAACCAAAGTCAAATGTTTTTCATCTTTCAATCTTTTTGTCCCAGTAAAATTAAAATACATAAAAATTAAACCTGCTTTCTCAAAACAAATGTTCTACTGACTGGCTTTTTTCTTTTGCTTGAAGGCATCACACCATTGCAAAGAGACTGCATTGACGTTATGATTCATAAACTTTATCTGTTGACAGCAGATTGTCAACAACAAAACACATAGAAAAATGTTGCTAGTATCTCCATTGGCGAGTAACTTACTAATGTGTGGAACTATAATAGGCTCTGTAAAAAATAAGGGGGTTAAGAGTAAATGTAACCTACCTCCCTGTACCTCGCAAGGTATAGCTTTAAGGGTTCCAAGTAATTCTCGAAACCTAATGTTGACATTGCCCACAACAAATCCTCACCATTCACGGTTTTCCTTTTCTCTTTCTGGCACTTGTCACTGGCTCTGAATTAATCAGAAATTCAAAACTCAAAAATCAGATAAAAAGGTAAAGACTTTCCAAGCTACAAATTAACCTAATAATCTAAATTCCAAAGAAAAAAATTATGTGTTACAGAAGCAAGAAGAAACAACATGCTCCCTGGTGATGAAGCTGATGAACTCAGACCCGCATTCCTGGACTGTATCTTTAGCATCTTTACCGATCTTTCCGTTGGGAGGCAACGCCCTCTTCATGATCCTGCTTATATTAGCTATTGGTAGGTACCGATCCTGCTCCCTAACCGAACCGAAACTTAAATCAAACTTTGCCTTCTCATTTCCAGCCCTAATCACCAGTTTGTCAATGAGATAAGTAGCGACAGCAATTTGCTTCTTTGAAACATCCTTAGATGTAAAATTCTTGGTGTAAGTTGCTCTTATATTGTCTATGTGGTTCTGCAGTTAGAAAAAAAAATCTGTTGCTAAAAAAGAGAAACAGTAATAGCGTAAGCACAAGCTTCAAAAACAATGAAAGCTGCCTACCGTAAGATTTCTGGCTTTCTCATACTTCTCCTTGTCACTCTGACCTTTCAAGGCACTGCCAGCTGCCAAAAATACATAGTTGAACTCTTTTGGGTTGATAGGATCATTCCAGAAAGCTAGCCAAGTGACTGTGTTGTGCTGTCATGCTTTACGTCTTTCCATCTGCAGTGTCACATCTCACATAGCTTAGTAATATCTTTATATAACGTTTTTCCTATTTTGGAGGTAAACCAAGGGGAAAAATCGCAATACTTTTTTACCAGGGATTGGATTGGACGTTCTGGAACAGGAACACCTTTCCCAATGTTCATGTGATATCAGATGGATGGATACGCATACGCTTCTTTAGTTTTCCATCTGAAGACAGTAGACAGGTTTTGAGAGGGAAAACAAAATAGACAATGTCTTACCCGAACCCACAACATCAAGGTATATTGATCACAAAAATCAGTCTTTAAGAAAGGGAAATAACCTTGGGATGCTCTCCACGGCCTCTGAAGAGTCTAGGCGGCTCAACTCCAAAATTATTAACCTGAAAGATAAAGAGAATTTTGAGTGAGGAATTCTGACTTGGCAACAATGACAACGCTATGGGAAATATTACATTCTCTTAGACACCATCGACAACAGCCCACATATATTTCTCCTCTTGCTTCAGTTTTTCTTCTTTTAGTGCGTTGTGGCTGGATCTGGATTCATCTGAGAGGGTGGATGTAGTTAAGAGAGGTTTTGAAGGAGTTAATTTGGAATTGAAAACGGAATTGTGGGTGGAATACGTTTGTTGGAAGAATTAACGAAGGTCTGTTTGCCTTTAAATCTGGATTTTTCAGACATATTTGACGAAGAAGGAGAAGGTAAAAAGACGCGATGATTTCTGGAATTGGAGAAACTGTTGGTGTAGGTTTATATTCCGCAGGCCCATCAAAAAGAAGATGTATAGTGATTTTTATTTGTTCGAAAGCCCATCTATTAGTTAAAAAACAGGTGACGTGGATGCCTTAGATGGAGAGAAGATTGTATCCTATTGGTCGATTAAATAATCCGACGTGGACAGCTTAGATTTTGAGGGTATTTCCCTTTTAATATAGTACTGATTTCATTTTATTACTAAATTATAGTCTAATTGAAAATTAAAACCATTTTCCAATGAGATTATTAAACATCTTTTTTTTTTAGCAAACATCATTTATATGCTTTCATTGGTTCCTGTTGTATCTAGCAATTATTATTTATAAAACCATTGTTCCAAGTTTTGCTACTTTCTAATTCTAAGGATTTCAACCATTAGATTTTTTTAAAAAAATATAAATCTTCCTATCAAATTTATAAAATTTTAATATATGATTTAAAATCACAAATAAACTAAGTAGAAACTAAGAGTTTGTTTTAATTCCACACGTAGCTCTTAGAGTCTTATCCTACTATATACGAAATTTTCTTTTATTCAAATAATTAAACTTATAAGAAAAAATATGTTAAGATTGTATCTTTATCTGTATTTATGAAGGTTTTAGTTTTTTTTTTTTAAAGAAAACTGAAAATCTTTATACTCGGTGTTTGTTTGTACTACAAGTAATATTAAAACTGTAAAAAAATATTCAAGGTCTGATAGAGATAAATTAAAATCTAAACTAAAAGTATTTTGCTTTTTACTAAATTTAGTTTTTCTAAAACATAATCTCGTGCTTTCGAAACACATGTAAAGATCTAGAATTTTACTTGTGTTACGGTTTTGAAGTTTGTGCATAGTGATCAAAAACCTAAATTCTACACATGTAATAAATGGTAAAATGACACTTCTAGTAAATTATTTACATCTGACTTTTTGTTAGTTTAAATAAAAAGTTGTTACATAGCACATAGCCAAATTATCATCAAAATCCAAAAACTTTACACTATGAAAAACAAATGAAATAAATAAGATTCACAATTTTAAACATAAATTTTTATATAACTCAAAATATAAATTGATGTACAAGATTACAATTTTTACCAAATAAAATTTTGTCCTTCAAAAAATATTCTCGTGCTTTAAAGACATAGATCAAAATCTAGACAATTATTAAATTTGTTCAAATTAAGATATTAAAAAGTGTTATAATATTGGGAAAATTTCACTTTTACCACATTGTTGGTACCACTATTCATGTTTAACTTTACTAAAGGGACATTTTCAAAAATATCTTTTTCATTAAAAAGACAAAAACTCTTATATCCTTACTTTATAGATATATAAATGTAAATAATTAAAAATAGTGTAGAGTTCGTCCAAACCTCCCAGACACAATTTACGAAACAGCCGCTTTTGTTCATCTTCCTCGACGCCGGCAGCGTCTCTGTTCGCCGGCATTGCCGTCGTTCTTCTTCCGCCATGACTAGCTCTGTTGTCTTCTTCATATGTTTCGTTTTTAGTTTCATCACTACTTCTCCGTCTAGTGTTGCCGTCCTCATCTGCGAATTCACGGGATCTGTTCTTTATGTCGTCTCCTCTGCTCCTCTCATCGAAGCTGCATTTCCTACACCTCTCCTCACTGTCACTTCTCCTCTTACGAAGAGTGGAAGAGACAGATCTGATCAACCCGTGTTTGAGCTCTCAAGATCTGTTAGTCTCTTTGCATCTCCAAGCTCCTTACATTTTTTGTTTCTTCTCCGCTCCCATTTTGTGTTACGTCTCTACTCCGCCCTGGTTTTTCTGCACTCCATCATCTGCAATTTCATTGTTGCTTATTCTGGACCACAAGCAACAACCACTTTTTCCTACTCAGTCGTGACGTTCTTCACTCTCCAGCTAGAGATGGTTTCTACTATCTCCGGTGAATCTTTTGCGTCCGGTCTACAACTGTTTTCTGGTCCCGTCCAATCCCTCGTCACACTTCGTCACTTCCGCACCACTGATACCACTATGATCTATGTCACTTCCTCCCCGACATGTTCCACCGAGACTTTACAGGGTTTAGACCATTTTTGGGCTTTGATTTGTCCTCAGAAGCTTCCGATGTGAAGTCTTCGTTTAAAGCGATGATCCCTCCAAAGATTTGGCTCCGATTCGACTTTGTTCTTTTCAACTGCTGCAACGTATCCGTGATCTACCGTGCAAGAGTGTGGATTCGCCGGAGTTACTCGCTACTACACTATCGATGCGTCTCCATCACACTATGCCATCTCAAGCATCGACGGTTCTTCACGGAGATTGTCCTACGGTCTATCCATCCATTTTTATCTTTGAAATTCGAAAAAAAATATTAAAATCTATTTTTAAAAAGTTTTTAAAAAATTCAGATATTTTTTATATATTTATTATAATCCTAAATCTCACATTTTAGAACTCCACCCCTCAACTCTAAATCATAAATCTAGATTAGTTAAGTTTAGGGTTATAAATGTCTATTTAACTCTTTGAAATTAAGGATAAATATTATTAAGCTAGACATGAAAAGTTGTATAGAAATATGGTAGTTTTGATAATTTCTTTATATTATTCTTAAACCTCAACTTAGGTTCATAATTTCGATTGATATAGTTCGGTGTCGATTTATCTAGTTACTTCTTCAGCAAAACATCATATTTTCTTCAATTTTTTCTTACCCTCAAATTACCAGTAACTCAAAATAAAAATTTGACTTCAAATCTAACTTGTATCTCTCAGACTTAAGAAATAAGATTCAGTTACCATTGCCGTTTTTCACTCGGCGGTACTTCTTGCCGCTATCTGGACTTCGTTCGTCTTGAGTTTCACTGTTTTCATCGTTATTTCTGTCGAGCTTCTATTCACGCTGGCGACTCTCTTTGGAGGCTCATTGTTGTAGTGATTCCAAAAAACAGGCCCTCAGTCTACGCTTCGGTTTCACCGGACCCAAATTTTGTTGGGGGTTCACTTTCCATCATGTATCTCACCACATACAACCGTCATGTTCTACCAATGATGTTCAACCGCTACGCTGACCCGCCAACCCTCTGGTTTCTCGCTGCCGCTTTCTCTCCCTAACCGGAATAGTGATAGCTTCAGACAGTCTTCTCCGCTGTGCTTTATCTCCAACTGTCACTTCACTGTACTCATCCCATCCGTTTAGGCGTTTACCAGCCGCCGTTCTCACCCGGTCAATTTTATTCACCGGCGTGGTCTTTCTATGAGATCCAAAAAGTTGGGTCTGCAAACATGAACATCGACTTGGTAAGCCCATCATAGTTCAAATGTCATAATCTCAGTCTGACAGTATCATAGTCCAATTACTTGTGAGGAAAATTGGTCTTTTTGGCTAATTTTCTAAAAAATTATTGGTTGGTTCATCGGAATTTTTGCCGAAGCAGAGTACACAAATACTTTATGTCTCCTGCTTCCATTCTCTCATTTACTAGTTAGTTCACCGGGCCCATCATCATGCTTCTCTTATGAGGACCAAACCGTATCACTCTTTGCGTCCACAATAAGGAGTGCTTTCCTTCCTATTGTTAAACAAAGGTGTTTGTCTATTTCTATAACCGTTTTGCTATTTTGTGTACCCGTTCGTTCAAGGTATGAAGATGCAACGAAAGTCAACGTGAGGATATTCCGAGGTGCAGTTGGGTATCAACATAACATCTTAAAGTGACTATTTCTCAAGATTTCAGCAGTGTTGTGACCCTTACTCTGACACATTCGAGACTTGTTCAGAATTCGTTGTCATTATCTCTTAGAGTATTTAATGTCTTATGTTTTATCGGCTTATTGTTCAATTTTGAGCAACTCTCTCTCTAATTGTAGTATGGATCTTTAAGTCTTTAATGAAAGTTATGTTCCTATCTGGATGGCTTAAAAATGGGGACATTTTCTGCTATGTTAAGATACAAGCAAGTTAAAGACGTCAAAATTCAGATCCAAACCATACAGCTGGACTATGCCAACGAGTATTCACATCAAAGTTTCTGGTCTGAAGAAGCATCCCTCTATACAAACCATTGTTTTGGAAAAATAGGTAGCCTGGTTTTAATCTTTTACTTATAATTGAAGGTTGTACTAGTATTCAGATATATTATATCCCTTCTATACATTAATTACATTTTTTATTGGAAGATTCTCAACAAGATTGTTTTATAAATAAACTAAAAACATTATTGAATGTTGATCGAATATGGATTTTAAAAGCTAGGTTTAACAAAGAGATTTACTGGTTAATTAGATGTTTTACCCGCTCATACGAACATAATAATTTTACATTTATCATTAATACATGCATTACTAATTCAAAAACTATAATTATGATCAGTTATTGTTTATGTTCTCAAAAATTTAAACGTCTTATCAAATTATTTATATGTGACAAAGTTTATTCATCAAAATATATATATGCTTGTTATTGTGCCAAAACTTTTGAAAACTCTCACCTATTATAAATATTTTTAAACTACTATATATTTTATTCATTATTAATAAATAAATATTGAAAATCACTCAATATTTTTTGACTATATAAAATGAAATATTTTACTAATTAATATTTAATTATAAATTTTGTGTTTCTTAATTTTACTTTTTATAGTTAAAAAATATTATTGTCGGATAACAACTATCATATATATATAAATTATCTTTTTATTTTAAAATACATTAAAATATATTGTTTTCAGATAACAACATAATTTATCTAGATTTTTTTTTATTTTTTAAATAATTTGGTTAATTTATTATATCCCATTTTAGTGATATCTAATTTAATAAATTTAATTTTGTTTTATTGTTAGATAATATTTTATATTAATTTATAATCAATACATAAATAAATAATTCTTCATTACGGGGAATAATGATTTTAACCAGTTTAATTTTAACGTGAGTATTCCAATGCGAAAAATCATTTCCCAAATAATAGTATAGAAGATATTATTACTATTATATTATTTAATCCTAATATCATTTTTGTTATTTTTAATAAAAACTTTTATAAATGCTTTCGTGTAATAATTTGTTTTAAAAATATTTTTAGTAATTATTTTGTCTTTTCAGCATTATTTGAGTAACAATCTCATATATATATATATATATATATCTTTTATTTGTCTATAAACTTAATAGCGGTTAACTTAACGTTGGAGATTGCGGTATTTTAAACTTTGTTGAAGATTCACAAGATCTCTACGTCCAAGTTGGCATTTCACATGGATAATGTAAGTACATAAAGATCATAATCTCCAGTAATGAAAGTCTATTTTTGTACTTAGTGACAAGAATCCATGAAGCAGACTGATGCCTTTCAAGTCAAAAGGTAAAAGGCAATTAACTATTAGAGCAGAATATAACAAAAATAACAAGACGATAGAGGCAATTTGCAATTTGCAATTTTGCATCGTACATAAGTTATCGCTTTAAAGAGTACGCAGAAACAATATGCATGCTCTTAAAAAAGAGTCCGTTACGCTTTAGGACACTTTGTTCTCTTTTTTGACATCATAAGACACTTTGTGCTGGAGAGACACTTTTCCCTTATCCACAACCTGTTTTATGACTAACCTGCCCCTTGCTTCGTTTGGTGAAGGGAGACAAAGAAGAATGCTTATTGTTTTATTACTGTCTATTTCACCCATTTATAGTTTGTTTTGTTCATTTTAAATTTAAGGATATATTTGAAAAATATATTGATATAGTAAATTTTATTTTTTTATTCTCTATAATTTGATATCCATTTTGATATTTTTTTTTTGCTATATTTCAAAAAGTACAAATAAAAAATGTGGATAAAAGAGTTGTGGAAACAATTCTCAAAAACAATTGTGGATACATCTAACTATTATGGGTTCCTCTGGATATAAATCTAATAAACTTCATCTAACGGTTGTGATTGATCATGTTACAAAAAATAATGGTTTTTATTTATCAGTTTAAGGTTATGATGTTTATGAACAGTGTTTTATATGTGGTTGTGGATGCCTTATTTGTGGATAGAAGATTATTTTTGGACAAATACAATATCAAAATACATTTTTTGAATTCAAAACAATTGTATGCACACGACCAAACCACATCACACAAAATAGTACATGCCTTTGCTTAGTGAGTTGGCTTGTGATCCAAGTTATTAGCATAGTAGAGCAGCTAGAAAGATTTGGTTGTGGATAAAAGTTTTGTGGATGTAAATTTATGAACAAAATTGAGTAGACAATGAGACAAAAGTTTTGTGGATGTAATTGTCGAACTCCGGAGTATCTCTAAGAACATGATGAATGAAAGGGAGGATCTCCAGTGAGGAGTAGATGGGATTGGTTCCTCAGAAGTTGCATAATTTGTTTGATAAGAGATGCTCAATACGTTAAGTAGACATCACAAAGAACCAAAAGACATGACAACAAAACCCTTTCAAATATTTACTATTCCACGAAGAACAAATTCCAAAGAAAAACAAAACCTCCATAAACTATCCACCTTCAGGCTTCGACAATCACATTGAAAAAACATACATAACTTTCTCAAATCCCACATCTAAACAAAACTATCCGCTTCGCACACTTATAAAGGCACTACCTTTTCAATCTAGAGAATCTAAATTTAGAAACAAAACAAGCTAAAGGTTTTGCAACTGATGCAGTATTAACATAGATTACCTTGCAAGAACCAGCCTCAACAAGAACGTAGTAGCTTACATCGGTGATTTGGACAAAGGAGACTCTTTGAACATCTTCACTCATAGAATTGCACAGATGATACTCCTGAAAGTGCTCTCCCATCTCATCCACTGACAACATAGAAGAATTTAACAACGGCAAGTAATTAAAATAGAAGAACAGAGACAGTCGTGACCTAGATGCCGAGCTTTCAATCGTCGATCGTAGATAGGCGACGACCACAAGTTTATTATGGTTGCACGAAGACGGAGACCACGAGCTCACGGAGGAAGAACTGAGAATGGCTTGAAGACTCACGACGGCTATGTGAGATTTTAATAAGGGAAGTTGTGACAGGATTAGAAGCTTCGACGGCGAGATTGCAGAGGTGGATCAGAGCTTGAATCACAGCGGAGACTTGGATTCGAGTTTGATTTTGGGAGAAGCAGCTACTTCATCAACTCTAAGAGAACCCTGTAGCTGTAACACCATCGAGTACACCAGATTTTTTCATGTTCGTCGACGGCAGAAATAAGATGATAATCAATTATCACAATTAGGATTTACAAAATTGGGGAACAATAAGAGGGATATTAAAAAGGTTTTCTAAAAGATTCGATGAAGAAACAATGAGAGAGATTCGAAATTAGGGTTATGAATTTGGGAAAGTGAAAGTGGATCTGAGTTTTGAAATCGGTGATGGAGAGAGAATATGTGAATTGTGTTTTTCGAAAATAGAAAATAATAATAATAAAATATAAGATCATGGGTTACTTCTCTAGTTAGGTTAACTTTAGTTAGATGAGATAGTTGATCTAGTCTGGGGGTATGAAGGACAATACACGTTCATAAAGTGTCTGGCCAGCAAGATGTGTCTGAATGTGTAATTCATAAGACATAATGTGTCTTAGAAGGTAAAAAAATCAGAAAACTAGTAACAAATTTCTTGTTACGATCTAATTCTAATTAGCTCATAATGGAGAAATATATCCAAGCAATCATACTCAGTCTTTTTTAGATGATGAAAAATTAAACTTGAGAAGTGTTAGGAATTTTTTTTCTCAAAAAAAAAGAGAAGTGTTAGGAAAGATCATCTAACATTTCTTCTTGAATAAAAAAAAGGAAAATTTGGAGAAATTTGGGGATATGGATATGGGGGTGGGATGATGGAAATAAATGGTTAATGGGTGATGATGTTGACATGGCAAATACAAGAGTCTGATTTGATGGGGTTTGGTGTGTTTCTTTGGATATGATTTGTCTCACACTCTGCACCATTCTCTTACATTTGCTTAGATAGTAAAGGACTCTCCAAGTCCAAGTGTGTATATACTTATCCAGTCGTGAGTTCCAAATATTTCAACTAGATGTACCTATAGTAAATGGTTAATGGGTGATGATGTTGACAAGGCAAATACAAGAGCCTGATTTGATGGGGTTTGGTGTGTTTCTTTGGATATGATTTGTCTCTCACTCTGCACCACTCTCTCACATTTTCTTAGATAGTAAAGGACTCTCCAAGTCCATGTGTGTATGAGTTATTCTCGCGTTCAATCCCTAGGATGAATCTGTAGGTTTATCAACCAATAGAAATTAGTTATTCTATATTTAGTATCTTTAAAAAAAAACAAAATAATTACCAAGTTATATTATGTTTTTAAAATAAAATGAAAAATAGTAGTTGAAAAAAACGAATTCTGTAAAAATAATTTTAACGTCGTCAGCAAAAAAACTAAACTCTAAACCCTAAATCATAAATTCTAAACTCTTGGATAAACTCTAAACCCTTGGAAAAACCATAAACTCTAAATCAAAAACACTAAATACTAAACTCTAAATCCTTGGATAAATTATAAACCCTAGGATTTATAGTTTATCCAAGAGTTTAGAGTTTAGTGTTTAAGATTTAGGGTTTAAGTTTTAGAATTTAGGGTTTAGGGTTTATTGTTTTGCTGACAGCGTTAAAAATATTTTTCAAAAAAAATCTTTTTTTTTAAACTACTATTATTTTATTTATTTATACTTTTTATTTTAAAAATATTATAGAATTTGGTAATTATTTTGTTTCTTCATGGCTACATGGTTCCAGAAGAGCAGAGAAGAAGTGGACACTTTTTTCCAACAAGTAGTCACTTTCATCCTTACTAGCCAAAACACCTTTAAAGTCAAGCTAAATGACTATAACAAAACGCTGAGTAGGTGGCAACTCACTATTAGGTAATTTTACTTAGTTTTATTCTTTAAGTTACTAGTTTTTGTTTTAAACTTTTATTCCAGGTCAAAAAAAAAGATCCGAGTAGACTGTTACCCAGGAAATCGACTGACGAAACCAGATCGACACTTCAACAGAATCAATGATCTACGGACACTTCATGTCATCAATCGACACGGACTTTGGTCAGGTATATTGTTCTTACTTGTTCAATTGAGTACTTATGATTTATTTTATTACCACAATTCTGACTGGATATACACTGAGGACAGTGTATAATTTAAGTCTGGGGGAAGGTTTACTGATATTGTTTCACTTTTTGAGTCTTACTAAATGTTTTCAAAAGTTTTTATTGAGTCAAGAAGGGGATAATGAACTTTTTCAATCTTTACTTGGTATCTAACCGCTCTCTAGCACCATTCTTAGATTTGTTGACTACAGAATGTACTAGAGATACTAAAGTGGATCACTTGTCAACTATGACCACACTTGCTGAGAATGTTTGAAGGAACCAAAGCTGACCTTCAACCTAATTTGACTTTACTGCTTGTCTTGGTACTTGGTATACATTGGATCGGGTTCCTCGTGCAAGTCTGGAAGGTAAAAGCCTGTGTTTTCCTCTCTCTCTCTCTCTCTCTCTCTCTCTCTCTCTCTCTCTCTCTCTCTCTCTCTCTCTCTCTCTCTCTCTCTCTCTCTCTCTCTCTCTCTCTCTCTCTCTCTCTCTCTCTCTCTCTCTCTCTCTCTCTCTCTCTCTCTCTTCAAGCATCTTTAAAAATTAAAAGATTGAGATGATTTCCTAGAAGATGCAGAGGGGTAGGAGTGTCTCCTTTGACCCCCAGTTAACTAATTCAGAAAGGAATGATCACACATTGTTGGAAGCGAGAGATAGGTAAATTACCTATGATCCCATTATTCGCCTACACTTTGTCAAACGAAAGAATCAATAAGATGAACAAAATTGTTCATTGGCATTGAATTAAAAAAATTGAGATAAAATAAAAAGATTCAGAAAAGAGAGAAAGAGGGAAGAAAGGGGATCATGGAGGGCCACCTGTTTGTCCAGATACTTGCTTGAGTAAGAATCCATGTGTCTCTTGATCGATACTCTTAAGGTAAAGCCTACACATTTATTTTTTGCAAGAAATGAGGTTAGTAGAGGGGTTAGTCAGACAGGATTTGCTAAGTTGATGACTAGATGAATTTGGTTGTTAAGCTAGGATATGGTATATAAAGTACTTCTAAAGTTATGAGATATTTGATGTGGCTTACAACATTGTAGAGGTGACGATTCTAGGTTTAAAGATTGTTTGAGTCTCTGCTGTTTTCAAACCTCTTTCACAGGACTACTCTTGTTTTGTTTGAGGACAAGCAAAAGAGTAAGTCTGGGAGATTTGATATACCATTGATTTTACCCATTTTCACCCATGGTATATAAGTGTTTTAAGATATAATTATTATGTTTTGGAGTCTATTTAGTATGTTTTCAGGTTCAGGAGTGTTTTCCAATAAAGTGATGATTTTGGAGCATTTGGAGCACAAAAGAGATATCACCCGAGCTGACAATCGAGCAGGCCACGAAGTCGACGATCAGAGATAATAATCGATCGATGCACACCTTGTGCCATCGATCGACGGCGAAGCGAGATAAGCTTGAATTGGTTCCAGCCAACTTAAAGCCCAAGTCAACGCCAATTTACAAGATTACCCCTGACGAGTTTTAGACCTAATATTTATGTGCTCTGCCATTTTTCTAGGCAACACACGCTTTCTTTTATTTCTCTTTTCCTTAGCAAAGGTTTTTATGGTTTTTAGTAGTTTGGAGAGAAGATCCAAGACTCCTTCAGAGATTTGTGATTGGAACTCCAGTTTACCTATTATATGTCTATCTATGCAGTTTTATTATCTATTGCTATGTTTTGCTTAGCTATGTCTGAGTAATTCACTTGTTAGGTTTAGGGTTCAAATAGGTTATGAAGGATTAGCCCAAAATAGAGAATTGCTAAGTTGTGATATTCATCAATAAGTTGTTCTTACTGCTTGTGTTCTAGAGTAGCTAACTAGAACCGTGATTTTAGAATCATCAGATACAGTTGCGAACACTTGGTCTTTCATCTTAAACTAACCTGATTGAGCTAGGATTGCTAGAAAAAAATGAAACTTGATCTAGGAAGCCTAGTGAACACAATTTAACCCGATCGTAAAGCTTGCTAGAAGCGGTATCGATCGATAATCCTATAGATTAATCGATCGATATTCTGAAAGGTGTATCGATTGATATTCATATAGAATAATCGATCGACACTTTCTTGAGATCAACAAGTGACAGCTGAGATCCAAAATCTAGATATTAGGCAATCTAAACAAACGAAAGTTGATAGATTGTACTCCCAGTTGAGCTCTATAATATCTTGCAAGTAACAATTAGTATATATATTATTATAATCCTGATTACCTGAATAGAAACTCTAAGTCTAACTCTTTTTATTTATTGCTTACAAACCTCAATCGAGTTACTTGAACAACTACCTTGTTCACCTTTTAAATTAATATAATTAACTTAGATTAATTACTGCTGATTAGGATCTAGTGTGTACCCTAGTTCTCTGTGAATTCAATCCTAAATACTATAATTTGACCTCTTTTGATGAAAGTAAAGTTGTTTATAGGGTAATTTGAACACGTATCACTTAGACTAATTATGTATATCTATAAACTGCAAGTCGTTTCTTCACATTAAAAATCAATAGACCATGTGTTAGTTGTTATGGATGTTGAGGATTGACGTCACTACATACTAAGGCTTTGATTGGTAACCTTGCGGAATTGCGGAATGACGTTTCAAATGCGATTCCTCAAGTATTTTGCCAATCAACAAAATTTGCGGAATGAAAAAAAAAACGCAAAAACGCAAGTTTGGGTTTTCGCGGACAAAAATATAAAGGCAATTGACATTAAGTGGAAAAGTGAGTTTTAGTTGCTTGTTTACAAAATCAACACTTTCATAATATTAAATTATATGATAACACCATTTTAAACAAAATATAATTTTTTTATAGTATTATAAAACTATACTACAATCTTTTATAGTATTATAAAATGCCAATCTATTATTAAAAATGTATTGGAAAATAAGTTAAATATTTATAACAAGAAGTAAAGTATTTTTAATAAATTTTAGTCATATTCATATTTATAATAATTAGTTTAATTATTGATATTTATTTTTAATAATAAAGAAAATACCATATAAAATACTTTAATCAATTTAATATGTATTCTGCGGTTCTGCAAATTTTAAATTTTTCTGCATCTTAATTAATTTTTTCTACAGCTTAATTATTTTTTCCGCCATTCCGCCATTAACCGATGGTTACCAATCGGAGTCTAAATGTCCCTCTGAGAGCATCAACCTATACCAATTATTAGGTTCTCCCTTTAATACCACGACTAGGTTAAGACCCTTGCCTTGCTCGGGATGAGATTAAAATAAATTATAAATACTCAGTAAATATAGAATTTGTATAAAAATCAATATGTGATCTGCTGAATTTTATAAATAATACACTATCACACATTTTAAAAATCAATTTTTGAAATAAATAATTGAAGCTTATATTCATAATCCAAACTTTGCCTGAGTATATTGACCAAGATACTCTAAATAGATTTGAAAGGTTTCAAATCAGCAACTAAATCAAAACCAGTAATTTTTAAATCAAAGAAATAGTAAATCTTAAACATAGAATTTAGTTTATGATTCTGTCAAGAAAAAAATTTAGTTTATGATTAGAATTAAATTTGTTTTTTCAGTTGGATTAAAATTCAAGATTATAGATGAATACCTTGATTTTTATATAATGCAATGGGATCCATTAAAGTAACTCTACATATGAACATAAATATATAAATCATAACCACGAATATAGCCAAAAATAACATATGTAAAGTGCGGGGTTTGTCAAAAAATTACTTTTACTATAACTTGATATATGTGCTGGCCAACTTTGTTTTTTGTCGTCTAACCATCTATGCTAAACAATTTAAAAATTTACTTTTACTTTTACTATTTGTTGGCCAACTAAACAAATATAAACATAGTATTAATTTTAATAACTTAGCAAATAATTTACTCACATAAACATAGTTTAATTTACCGATTATAAATTTTTGAAAATAATATGCTCAGTTTCTTAATGTACCATAAACATATACAAAATAATTGAGTATGATCAATAAAACATATACAAAAGAAAAGATAAACAATATACAATGGTTATGTACGTTTTGGGCTTTTTACAACACAATTCAGCAGGCCTATTTGACTAAATGATGCTACCAAACCCACAAGTTTAGTTATGCAATTGAATTGAAATCACGCTAAAAAAAAAAAAAAAATTAACCACCGAGACATTGAGAGAGTTCAAATCGAAAGGGGATTAGGGTTAGGTACCTCATGGATTTCAATCCGCAGAAGATATTCCAGGTGATTTTCGTTCGTTAAGTAACTTCGTTTATGAGATTCTTCTATCAAATAATACTTTTGTTCATTGAAACATCTAATTCCTCCTCTTTCTTATTTGACATATAATCAAAATCGAATACAGACAGGGCCGGCTCAAAACATTTTAAGTCCCCTGGTCAAAATTTTTTTTTTTTTGGATTTTATATATTTTGAAGTATTTTTTTTTACAAAACATATAACTTAAAAGAAGTATATGATAATAATTAATAAAAATTTTCAGTTATGAAAATATATAAAACAAAAATTAGATTTTTTTAACACCAAAACAAAATTTAGTTAAAAATATAGGTTTTCTACAAAAAAAAAAAAAAAATTAGGCCCCTAATATCATAGACCCTGGGGCGGTGCACCCATTACCCCCCTATCTGAGCCGCCCCTGAATACAGAGTACACAATATACTGGGAAAATAAAGCTTTGACCGTAACTTGAGAAATATGCTTAGGAAATTTCTTCCACGACGTATGCTTAAGAGTGATGATTTTTTGGGGTTCTTGGTCTTAATCCAGACGCCCCTTTCAGGTTAGTTAAAAATTTACAGTTTATTCAGTAGATCAAATGTTATTGACACTAATAAAAAGGTTGTATACTTCTCTGTGACATGGTTATTTATTATTCTGCTCAAGATCGTAGAACTCAAAACAAACTTATGATTAAATCGTGTTGTATAGGCAATATTGCATTTAAATTTCAAACAAAAAACGCATTAGAAGTATGAGTTCGTTCTATAATTTTGAATTAGGCTTACGAAATTTCGATAAACCAATAAAAACAATCTTAGGATTCAATGGTAAGATCCGTATTAAACCGTACTAAGTAGGAAAGCTGCATATTATTCTAAAAAGCAAAACATAACAAAATAAGAATGCAAATCTGCATATTATTCTAAAAACTAACATAACTTAACTTAGAATCTTGCTCTCTGTCATCAAAATGCTATGACTGTAATCCTGAAAACCATATAAATATCATAAAATCAGATAAAGGCTGTTATTTTTTTGTGGTGTCAAGCTTAGAAATTAATAGTTAGGCAGACTGATTCTTAATTTTTCTTGAAAGCTTATGTTTCTGGAAAATCTGGGTTGAACAGAATCTTTGAACCTCCTTTCAGGTTTGTCATGATCTTGACCTCACCTATGAAAAGAATATTAAATACTTTTATTACATCAAACCATCTATCTTGTAAAATTTGAAAAATTTGAAGAATCTCCCTCTGTTTCACAAAGTTACATATTTTAGAAAAAAGTTTTGTTTCAAAAAGATACATATTTTGTATTTTCAATGCATATTTTATCAAATTTTAATGATTAATTACAGATTTCAAAAAACTTAATTGCACTTAATGGATTCTTATTGGCTTAAAATTATGGGGAAAAGATCAGCACAAAAAATTATGCATTTATTATGTGATTTATTAATATGTGTGAAAAACCTAGAATATGTATCTTTGTGAAACAGAGGAAGTATGTAACTTATAAGATAACATCAACTCATTCCATTATAAAACTTACTCTATCATCGACAAAGACCATCTCAATAGTCTAACCACCCACAGCTGAAGACTGCTTCCATACATGAATAATTTTGACTTTAACCTTCCACATTTATTTTCAAGGCTTCAAATCTGAGACAATATTCATCGTAGCTGGACAAAAATATTAAGTAATAGGAAGCACAAATAATTTCGAGATAGTTAGGAAATGTCTAAATCACTGACATCCTCTTGGCTTATATAGAACCAGAAATAAGAGCATTGATGAAAATATTTTTGTAATAATTGCCATATAACTGAAAGATATTTAGCTTGGCAATGAAATGTAGCCATAACTTGCAGAATCACCTATAAATAATTACCATATATAAGGCTAATCCGTGTATTTGATGGTCATTATATAATCAATTCTATTGATTTACGTTCCTAATATAAAAATGTCCATAATATCAGTAGGATTTACCGGTTGAATCCGAACTGTAAACAATTCTATGACCTCTCTCATGACCGATTCCCATTTGAATCACATTTGGTTTAATCACAAAAGGTTAAATGAATATGACCGGTTCTTGAGTTCATAAAAATGACATGTTCTTGAGTTCAACAAAAATTGGGTAATCTCATTGTGGAATCTTTGTCATGTTGCATATATGTGGAAAGACCTAATAACTCAACAATATATACTTACACAGATTACCATTTTAACTGTTAAAAATGAGTTAATGGACTCCCTTACGATCATAGATAGTTTGATATATTGGAATCTTCATAGTGCATTCTTGCATTATTGTGCTTATTCAAAATATGGATCATGATTTGGATTGTTTGTTTCAGTATTGTGTTTCATTTTTGCGTAGGAGAACCATGATCGTGTACTATTGTTTCAGTATGGTGGAGCTATTGTGTTTCAGTATTGTGCAGAGAGCCATGATCGTGTAATATAGTTTGTATTGTATTTTCATATAATGTCAAGTTAATGTAATTATGTTAATCTGAAAGTACGGTTATTTGGAAGAGCATAGTCGCAACGACATTTATAAGGTTGGACTGGCAATGGCATTTTATGTAAATTCTCTAGGGAAGCAAGGAGAATTAGTTATATGGGCTGAGAGTGAATATGGTGCTGCCACATCAGAATGATATCCCTGTAAATAACTTACACTCTAAAGGTTATTTTTTCAAAATGTTCCTTCATTAATAAGAAAGAGATGTTTACGGTTCTTTTAAATGATTAGTAGTACAATAGTACTATCATTTATTACCCCTAACATTTAAGACACATTAAATTAATAATAAGATGACTAAAATAAAAGAACTGAGACCGTATTAAGTTTAAGTAATATAACAATAGTGGTAACTGGTACTCCCTCCATTCCTAAATAAGATGTTTTAGGTAAAATAGGTTTATTAAGAAAATTACTTTTTATCTAAAGAATATTATGAAAACTATAAATTAATAACTAGTTAGCCAATTACAAAATAGAACTATTAAATTTGATTGGTTACACAGTTTTTAATAAAGTTAAAGTTACCTAAAAATATGAGAACATCTTACATATTGAAACATAAAAATTCTTCTAAACATCTTATATTTAGGAACAGAGGGAGTAAGTGATAACGCTTGACACAAACTAATTAGAATGTTGACCAATTTGATTAACGGAATTTCACCGCCCATTTCCACTTGATGTACGTGCAGTGAACAGTTGACCAGTGGTGACGGAGTGTATTAAATAGTGGTAGGTGTTTCAAAGC